>PVKM010012172.1:0-32033 GCA_004027735.1 Carollia perspicillata | reverse complement strand
CTCTCTTTCTCCCTCCCTTCCCCTCTCTCTAAAGGAAATTTAAAAAAATAAAAATAAAATAAAATGCAAATAGATCATGTTACAAGAATGTGCAAAACCTTCCGAGAGCTTCCATCACTTAGAACAGGACCCAGAAGTCCTCCCCTTGACTGACAAGCTCCCCAGGATTGGCTCCAGCCACCTCTCTGACCTCGGCTCATCGCGTTTCCCCCTTTGCTCACTCACTGGCCTCCCGGCTCTTCCCTGAGAAGGCCGAGTACACACCTGCCTAGGCCTGAGTTCCTGTAACTGGACCGTGATTCATCTAAGTGCTCCAGCCGTGGAATTCTGAGTCATTCTCAACTCCTTTCTTTTCTCACACTTCACAGTGAATCCAATAGCAAGTCCTGACAGGTTTACATTCAAAACAGGTCCCAAATCAGATTACTTATTGTCACCTGCATCTGTGACCCTAATCCAAGCTATCGCCACCTCTCACCTGATTGCCGTAGCAGCCCTCTCAATGACCACCTCGCTTCCCGTCACAGCCAGTCCTTCGCCCAGGAGCCAGAAGTTATATGACAGTTTAAAAATATTTATTTGGATTTGCTATGTGCTCAGGTCTATTTTAGATGCTGGAGATTCAGCATTGAGAGGGAAGATTTGGGGGAGGATGAAAAGTTTTGTTTTGTATGTGTGAAAATAAACAGTTGGTTTAATTGGTCTATATTATCAAAAATATTGTGGATATGTGGATACAGCACTAGCCAGTGGCACTTAATTGTTGTCTCTTTAAAACTTCAGTTTTGCAAATTCAGCCCTCAGTATGCTCTGTTTTTCTCAGAACTGGAAAGCTCGCCCGGCTGGTAGTAGATGCCCTGATACCACATTCCAAACCATCACGTCTGTGTTGTACCTAAGGTCTAGTTTGGAATGACAACATCTTCAAACATTTTACAAGTGAAAAATATAATTCTTTGCTAAAGCAGATGAACCCAAGCACTCCATTTGGAGATGCTTGATAAAACACATAGACAAAGATATCTATCTACTGACATTAGTCAGTTCCAAAAAGGATTTGAGGGAACAATTACACAGAATTGGCTAATTTTAACTGTCATTGATCACAATTTAAGCTTGGTCTTATTCCCAAACTCTGATAAAAGTGCTTCTTCCAAGTTACCTCTATTTTTGGTATTATTATTGTTTTTTTACTTGGGATGTTTGCCCCAAGTACCTGGATGGTTTATTCTTCGATTGACCCCAGTGCCTGGTACAATCCCTGGCACAAAATAAATGCTCGTTGAGTGGCAATTAAACTTTTGGGGGGCAAGCTTAAATTTAAGTCTTCTATCCAAATTGGAATAAATATAGGCATAAAGAAATACCTTTGTAACTTTTTATGGGTATTTCAGCAAGAAGAGTATTATGACTGCCCCTTTCCTTGAGCAAAAACTAAATTTCTTTTCATTATTCTCAGCTTTTTTTCCTTCCAAATTCCCCTATTTCAAAAAAAGTTCAGTTGTAGGAAGAAGAAACAATTATATCCATGTTAAACAGAAACATCATTCAGTATTGGGAGTTAGGTGGCTGGATTTGTGAGAAGGGCTGAAACAGAAGGCTCTAGACTGTTCCTCCAAAAATGACTCTCAGAACAACACTTGTAATGGCCCAGTGGGTGAGCTGCCAACTACTGCGGGTGAATCTGAAGCTGATGAATTAAGAAACCAATGTGGTGGCCCTAGGTGGATTCAAGGGACAGGAATCTGTCACTTTCACCATCACAGTCACTGCCCCTCGACTCCTACAAGGCTGGTGACAGAACACTGGAAGGCTGCTGTGGAAAAACACTGTGTCTGCACAGCCATGCTTGCAGCTGTTCTGGGATTCCTCTGGGCAAGACCCTGAAGTGGGACTAGCTGGGATGCTTGGTTCTCAGGGAGATGCTCAACAGCAATAGCTGCAGGAAGAGAGCCTTTTCCGGCTTGCATGGAGTGCAGCTAGTCAGCAGAACCTAATCCCATCCAGAACCCTAGCTGCAAGGGAGTCGGAGAAATGAGAGCTGAATTTAACTGCTTCTGTAATGCAGGAACTCATATTCCGGATGGTGGAATAGGTACTTGGGCCAATCATCCATACCCACCATAGTCCTTTCACCTATTTGATAAAATCACAGTAATATAGCTAACACCTAGCGTTTATTTTATGCCTATTTAAAGAAGAAAGGACCACCTGTGGCAAGTGTAGCATGAGAGCATTAAAACCCCCCATGAACAAAGAACTACCCACTTTGATGGGAGGAGGAATAGCAACTCAACATCAGGGCATACACCATCCTTGCTGAAGCTGGAGGTGGGCAGCAAGGAGCAGAGAGACATTTTAGCTGGTAAGAGAAAGGATGAGAGAGGAAGAAGAATTTCCCGTTTTGAGTAGGAATCTTCTGCTTCAGAATGACTTCTCTGTGGCTGTGCCAAATGTCTTCCAGCCAGTCAATGTGCTGAGTGGGAAAGAGACACAGCCGCCCCAGTCTGAGGGGAGAAACCCGTTTCCTCCTTTCAGGGCCCTCTGACTTGATGAGCTTCTCTCTGACATAATTGGTTACAATTAGACACAAAGTTTGACAGAGGGAAAAATTAGGTAAAATGGAGAGGGCCCGAGGGTAGGAAATGAAGGGTTCTGAGGAGGACTTTGGGGAGAACACAGTTAAAATAGCCACGGGCCTGTGTGGCTTGGAGATCCGGGAGGAGAACATAATACAGGCAGCATGGACGTGATGACAGAACCCAACAGCAGTTGAGCAGATTCTTCAGAACCAGAGGGGTGGAAGGAGGACCCAAAGCCACTCAGCTTGTCTGCACGCCCCAGTGAGGGGTCTACCCAGAACCACCCTGGGCAGCAGAACCAGGTGGGCTCTGAATGCCCACCCTGGCTAGGGCTGGTCACTCAGTGGCAGGACTGGTCCCTGCTGAGGTGGGACCTACTCAGGGACGCTGGCCAGAATAGGTTGAAAGTATCTGTAAAGACATTATCTTTACAGACGGTAAAGACTGAATAGGGTTTATAACGTCTGTAAAGTATCACGATCTTCCGTGAACAGCTCAGCCCTTTCTACTGGAATATTTTCTGTACTCTCTTCCATAGTAATACACCATATCTGTAACATGATTTTACTTCTATTTTTAAATTGGGAATATGTTTCCCCAGGTGTATCAAATTCATGAGATTATTTTTAAAAAGACTGAATGGCCTTTGGGGACTGAGACTGATTTGGTCAATGACCAAAGGAGATCTAGCCAGAGGGAGCGATGGAGATGGTGAAAAGAAAAGAGGATAGTGGGGAATAAACGGAAAGTGTGCCTGGGACTCCCTTTTGCTTGTCCTTTGATAAAGCTCAACAGCCCTGAATAGCAAGAAGAGCAACCTCACCACGTCTCTGCTCCTGTACCATCTGCTGCGCACCTGGAACAACTTGGACGTGAGGCTGCCCTCCTCAGGCAGGCTTCCAAGGCCATCGAAGAAGAGCCAGCAGCTGTCCCTGGGACCTCCCTGGTCATCTAGAGCCTGGCTCTCATTCTCCTCAGTGACCTCGAGGCCCTCTCTGTCCTTGCCCGTCTCTGCTTAGGATTTCCGGAGTCCGGATCCTTGTCGAATTAGTGATGAGAGCATCCCCTCCTCTCTGTGCCTCAGATTCCTCATCTCCAAAATAGAGGGAATAAAACTGCTTACCTCAAGGGGTTGTTGAAAGGTTAAAATGAGATGTAATTAGTTTAGCCATTACATTAATGTGTAATTACACCAGAAAGTGGTAAGTGCTGAATACATTGTCTGCATGTGTTGTTTTATTTCAATGGATTCTTTTCAGGAACTGGAGGTCAAGGATTGTCTAGAGACAGACCATGATGGAGAACTGAGACTGGGACAAGGCAAGGGTAGAGGGCGTTGGATGGGGAAGTGATACAAGCCGACGTAAGGGAGAATGACCGAAGGAACTTCGGTGATGGGTGGATCATGGTAGCAAGACGCCAGAGGCTGACCAGCTGGGTGGAATGGAGCCTAGAAGCAGACAGGACTAGTTAGGAGGAGGAAGAAACATGGCTGGGACCACCGTGGACTAGACCAGGGGTGTCAAACTCATTTTCACCGGGGGGCACGTCAGCCTCTCGGTCGCCTTCAAAGGGCCAAATGCAGTTTTAGGACCGTATACATGTACCTACTCCTTAACAGTTAAGCGAGAGCTCGGCACTGTCGCCGAATAGAAACAAGGTGCCAGGCCAAATGAAACAAGGTACAGGGCCAGATTCAGCCCACAGGCCTTGTGTTTGCCACCTGTGGATTAGAATACAGATTTGGCTACTAAAGGCCAAAATAATGGGGTATTTATGAAAAATATCGGTTACCTAAAAACCAGGGTAGATGGTTCAGGGCTGGGAAGGCCAACCTGTGGAGCTGGAGATACACGCTTCTTCCATCTTGTTGCAGAGCCAGGTGTCTTCTCTCTGCTTCGTGTCAGTGCACCTCCTGCACTGAGATGACTGCTTCGGCTCCGGCCATAACATCTACATTCCAGCCAGTGGGAAGGAGAGAAGAAGTGATGGGGGCATATCCTTTCCCTAAAGGAAGGATCTAGAAAATGCACGCATCACTTCCGCTTACATCTCATCGGCCAACACTCAGTCACACATGCGTACTGAGCTGCCAAAGAGGCTGCAAATGAGGTCTTTAGCTGTGTGGTCATGTGCCCGGCTAAATCGTGGGGAATTTTTTCCTAAAGAAAGCAGTGGAAAATGGATGTTGGGGCAACCAATAGGGCCTGCTATAGGACTAATATATGTTTTGGGAACTAAATGGAAAGTTGATTCCGAATGATTTGCCAAATACCTGGCAAAGTTTGACCATTTTGTTTGTGACGAATATTCAAAAGGCCAAACTGTACACGGAGTGGGAAGCTGGAGGCTTTGTTCAGTGACCCCCCTACTACCTGCCTCCAAAGCCGCTTCTCTTACTATTGTTGACACAGAAAGGCTCGAATTGTCTGAATCCTCTCCAAGACAATATGTTGAGGACTAATTAAGTCAAATGACTGTTAAACAAACTTTCTTCCTCTTGACTGGTTCCATCCATTACCACTGAGACTTATTAAGCAGCTTACCTTTTCTGAGAAAGGATTATTAAAGGACAGACTATGCCCAGCTTTTTAAGCTTGACAAAAACGCTCACTTAGATTATTGTTAGATTCTGAGGTACGCTGTGATGAAGGAACTTACTGGCGTGGAGCCAGATGCTAATGCTGATTTCGACAGCTGAGCAAGAGCTGGGCGAGCACTCCAGGATCGATCGCTCGTGTGCCCTCTCCCGCCGTTAAATGCCCACGATGGACGTGTGCACACGCCGAAATGTTTTTCTGCACCCCGAGCCCTTTCTGGAGGGAACTGGGATACAAATAAAGCACAGGATGGACACCTCCCCAACTCTAAAGTGAGAATGGGGTCCTTTGTTTTTCCCCCTTCCTCTCCTGATAGGGATGTATCATTTGTTAATGAACGTATCGAAAGTATGCTATTTCTGAGACAGGATAGGTATTAACACCAGAGGGCTTGTTTTTGTTTTTTCTTGCAATTGCCCTGCTATGAAAACTGAGGAAGGGATAGAGGAGAGAGAAGAGAAAAGAAAGAGGAAGAAAGATACTCAGTTCTTAACCTTTTCATCTTTTGGAACCACAGATCACTTTGACAGACAAGCGAAGCCTATTTCTGAATAGCTGTTTCAAATACATAAGATAAATACGTAGGTTTACAAAGGAAACCAACTTTACTGAGTTAAAGCTCTACCCACAGAACGCTTTGGAAGTCTGTGGACGCAGGATGAACTCGCTTGGTTGCCTCCCTTGCCTAGATTATCAGGTCCTTTAAAGTCACCCCCACCCCCCCAAGTACCAACGTTTTAGGCTGCCGGTGCTGAGACTTTGATTGACAACACAGTTCCTCATGTGAAGTTGCTACAAAACATGCCCAGACTCCTTTCTCAGACACATAGTCACTTGTATGTTCTGGGGACAAATGTGTCCAGCATTTGAAGGCTGTTGCTATGAAGTTCAAATGCACAGCATCCTTACTGCAGGTCCACTTTGGCCCCGCCCCTACCCCGCCCACTCCCTGTCTTACAACCTTGAGCCTAGAGATTCACTGTTGGGATCCATGCCTCAGACGTAAAAACCTCATGGTAAACACATGTCTCCTCTTGATGAAATATTGGTGAAAGAAGGCTACTTTCATAGTAGGGGAACCTCCTGGCCTTTGAAAAAATTCTTTGTTTTGGCAAAGAAAGGCAAAGGTGAGACAGGCTGATGGGGAAAGACAGGGAGAGACTGGCTATCTCATGCCTTAGTTAATGCTTTCTCAGCTGTGGAGCTGGACCGAGGGACCTGCAAAGGCCAGATACCACCTCAGCCTTGGCCTCTGGGTGCTTCTCCATGCAGACAAGCGTGGAAGAGGAAAGAGGATCTTAGGCAGGGCCCCACGGCTGTCAGTCCAGCATCTCCTCAAGCTTTACTAACTAGCATGGTACCTTGTCATGTGTCCTCAGGAATCCCCAGAGGATAACCCTTCCCTAGCTTGCCTTCCCTGAGAGCTCACCCCCCAGGGGGGCCACTTTACCGGTTCAAAGAGAGATTCCGTCAATGAAGGTCTTAGGAACCCAGGTGCTTCCCTACTTATTATGATGGACACGAATAGGGAACAAGCCATCTACAAATTCCACCCCAAATGCAAGAGTCCTTCTGATGGATGGAACAAAAAAACAAACCTCTCATCTATTTCATCCCCATACCAGCCCCCACCATTATTTGATTACACTCAACCTACATTTGGTTACCGCCCGCAAAGTGCTTGGGCCGCTTCCCTAAGGAGAATGGCGGTAATTCTGTACTTCTAGGAACCCCATCCCTCAAAAAGGGAGAGAACTCCTCTCCGGGGTGTAGTGCTTCTGGAATTTGTCTTGTGGTTCTCATGCTGTCATAGGACTAAACACTGAAATGGGTAAATTTTAGTACATGCACAGTTCAATAATATTTATTATTATTCATTTTTGTCTTACATAAAACAAAATTAAAGTAGAGCATTAACAGTGATTTAGTTCTGGACAGTGTGTGATGGGTGGTGATTTTTAGTTTCTTCTTTATGCATTTGTGTATATTCAAAATTATCTTCAGTGAGCTGGCATTGCTATTGTCATCAAAAAAAAAGAGAGAAAGAAAACATCTTTGTAAGCAACTAAGCAACTATTGCATCGAAGCAGGGGCAGTCACTAAATCTTATCCAGTTCAAAGGCAAAGACAAAGGGAAGCAACTTGTGTTTGTTACAATGAGGGGCCTGGGGCAATTCAGGTGAAACTGGCAAAATTCATTCAAAGACCCAAATTACAAAAGTAGATACTAGAAGAAATAGACAAATTTTAGTAGTGTTGTCTCTACTAAAGAATTCAAATCTATACTTAAAAATCTTCTGAAAAAGAAAACTCTAAGCCCAGATAGCTTCCTCAGTAAATGCTATAGAACATTAAAGGGAGAAATAATGCCAACCTTACAAAAGCTCTTTCAAAAATAGACGATACGTAAATATTTCCCAACTGATGTGGTTAGGCCACTTTAAACCTCATACCCGGGTTTGATAAAGACAAGGGCAAGAAAAGAGAACTACAAAGCAATACATTTCATAAACCTAGATGCAAAATCCATGAAACGATATTAGCGAATGGAACCCAGCAAAACAAAAAAAGAAAAAAACTGTTCTTTATCAACTCTGTTCTAGAACCCAACGTAGTAAGAACTCTATAAATTCTTTCTCCTTCTTTTTTCTCCTTTTTTATGGAAAGAGACCAAAAACAACAACAAAAACTGGAGACAAAGAGACTTTAGATTCATCTCATCTAACCTTCTATGTAGTTATGAGAAAATGGGGGTGCCGATGTCCCGAAGGTCATACAGTTCTGCCTCAGTGTCCTCATCTGTAAAATGGGGACATTTTGAGAATGAAATGTGCTGATATAGGCAAAGCAATAAAATCAGTGCCTGGTCCATAGTTTTGCTGTTTTTACTATCATTGCCAACATCTGTTCTCCTATGAACATCTGAAAAACCCATGTCTTTTTTAGTTTTTAGATAAGTAATCCACATCCTTCCCTGCAGAGAGCAGGAGAGATGGGGGCAGAGGGAGAGTTAAAGCTGGAAAAGCAGAGACCAGCAACCCAAAGCAGCTGCTGGCACCAAAGGCAATGAGTAGCTCCCCCCGCCCCCCCTCCACCCCGAGCCCTCATCCCCACCCCAGCCAGCCTGTGCTAATAGAATTCAGAAGGTAATACAATCCCCAGACTCTGAATTCCTAGAGGATGCTGGCTGGGGGCTACTGGGAGCTGGCAGGAGGCCTGGAGGCAGAGAGAGCTCAGATAAAGATCAAATACCCACAGCCCTCCCATTCCTCTGGGGCCGCCTCCCTAAGCCTGGCCTCCACACAGGTTTGCAGATTTCCTCCAATTGGCTGCCTGGGGAGATAGTGTTCAAGCCCAGAGGGCCTCAGGAATGGAGTCTAATCAGGCCCAGGTGTAGAGAAACCTCTCCTCCCTTCCCCTTTTTCTTGCTGCTTCCACCCCCACCTCGGAGGAGATAGGAGTGTCCAGATGGAGGAGGGCCTGTCGTGTGTGTGTTGGGGGGGGGTATGAAATTGGTGACCAGGGTCCCTCTTGCCCTTTCCCTAAGCCCTGCCCCATGGCTGTAACTTAGAGACACCCTCTCTGTTACCCTGGCAAGGAGCCTGGATCTCAACAAGGCTTTTGCTTCTTTTTTCTTCCTCCAGGATCAACAAAAGTAGAAGCAATAAATAACAAGAGAGTTGGGACGGGGAGGGAAAGGTCAGAAAACACAGAGAGAGGAAGAGTAGTTCCCTTCGCGCTCCCAGGCCGTGAGGACACACGGCCTCTGCTGGGAGCTTGCTCTCCGGGGCAGCTACGTGAGGCGTGCACAGGACCTGGGAGGGGTGGTCACAGTTCACTGTAGTAACACTGTCTCTGACAGGAGAGAATGGAGTGGGGATGTGCAGAAATTCCCTTTGGGCTCAGGAACCAAATCCCTGGCAAAGCACGAGCGCTTCCTGCCTTCTGCTCCCTGGAGTGGACACTTTCTGAATGCTCGTTTACTCCAGGCATAGGTGCTTCTGCGGACAGTCACTTCTCATTATTCATGGCATCATGCTCCACGTAAAGTTGCTGTGGATTCCAAATTAGCAGATACGGAACCATGGCTCCTGGGGAAAAACAGGGTTAGGTTCCTGGGAGCCCCTGTTCACAACACTTTGGTCAACAGGTCAGTACATACCCTTGCTTGATGTGTGCTTCTGTTGATTTAATATACTGAACTCATGGCTGATAGCATTGAACTCAGGGCCTGAACTCACAGCCCACAGCACTACAAGTCATGCCTGACCCAGGCTTAGCCAACACACGTGTTTTCTTTGTAAGGCTCATCGCCGCCATAGTGTGCTTAGGAACACTAGCACATCAGCACTGTGCTTGGGGGCATTTTAAACAGTGAAATCATACAAAAAGCACAAAAAGGACAAAAACAGGGTACTAAATAGACCACTAAAAGGACACTTGTCTACAGTGTGACAGCTGAAATGAGAAGGCCAAGTGTGCCTTGTTGGACCTCAGCTGGAAACTTGCATAATCAGGTGACTCACATTGTCTGCCACTTTTGCCTGTCCAAGAATGTTCCCAAAAGCACCGCAAATATTTATTTGGGGTTTACAAACCAATTCTCATGAGTACGTGGATTTGCAAATACAGGGCTTTGCAAAGAATGAGGACTAACTGTACATGACCTCATTCACTTTCTCTAACAGTCCCCTGTGGTGGGAATTATGATTCCCATTTTAAAGATTGGAAAACTGACACTCAGAGGGGCTGTGCAATTTGCACAAAGTCATGCAGCTAACAGGTGATGCTTTGTATTTCTCTGGCATCAAATTGAAGACATTTTATTAGGAAAAATACAGTCAGGGAGGACCACCCTGCCCCAGTCGATCCTTTAGTCGGTGTCTATTCACCCGCACATAAATGGACTTGTTCAGCTGTTGCTGTGAGTTGGTGTGTTCTGCTTCCCTGGTTTGGGGATGCTTCTGGGGATGGGGAACCATATCCTCCTTCCCCCATCCACACACCGATGCTTCCTGAGTATAGACAGGGTCTCTCCTGCCGTTTATTCAAGCAGCTTCTTGAAAAATCAACCCCAGGCTTTGGGCAGAACTTCAGCAGATAAGGGGATTCGTGAGGGCTAGAGCGGGTGCTTCTTCATGGAGAGGACTCCTGAAGCAGGCCTCCAATGGTGAGTGCTACAGATGGAAGGAAGAAAGGGAGGGAGGGAGGGAAGGAGGGAGGGAGGGCAGCCATCAGGAAGGTAGGGACAGGCATAGCCTCTGAGGAGACCAGTACACCTGGGTTTGGGGGCTGGGGCTGCACAAAGCAGCGCACTCTCCATTTCCTCCCAGACAAACTGTGTGGAGCCCAGGAAAAATGCATCTAGGTTCCTTGCCAGTTACAATGGGGCTTGAGCCCCTTTCAGCTTCTGAGCCCCTGGGCATGAAGAGCCAAAGCAGACACCCAGCCGACAATGGGCCACGCAACAGGGAAGACGAAATTCCCTGGCTGAGGTTCTTTGTCTTTAGAAAAGCAGAGCTACCTTTTTTCTAACCTAACCTATTACATTTGTTCCTCGGCCCCACCCAAGTCTGGCTTCTGCCCCATTTCCACGACAGTCGTCGCTAATCATCTTCATGTCCATACATCTGAGGCACATGTTTCAGTCCTCAACTAATTGGATAGTTCTCTCCTAGAATGTAATCATTATGAAGGCAAGGACTTTTGCATTCACTGTAATAGAGCCAGCACCTAGAAGAGTCTGGCATATAGATGCTTGATAAAGGAATGAGTGAGGTTTCTTCCAGTGGCTTCTGTGACACCTTACTCTCCCGTGTTCCCCTTCCTCCTTGTCCCTCCTTCCCTGTCTCCTTTGTAGACTCACCTTCTTCATCCTGCCGCACGGGATCACTCCAAGCCTCTTCTAGGCTCTTTTCCCATTTATATTCTCTTTCCTTGGGCTACCTTTCCCATTACTTCCCATTACCGTCCTTGGCAGATTGTCACATCTATATATTATCCCACTCCATATCTGCACCCTACAACCTAACTGATACTATTCCACTGAAAAGTGGGGTCTGAGTTTCCTCCCCTTGAGTCTGGGTGGCAGCTTATGACACCCTTGGCCAAAGAAGTATGGTGGAAGTGACTCCATATGACTTCTGAGTTTAGGTCATGTAAAAGCATACAGTTTCCACCTGGCTTTCTCTCTTGGGATTTTCACTTTTGGAACCAACCTATCCTGTTGCAAGAAAGCCCAGGCCACATGGAGAGGCCGCTTGTGGGTGTTGCAGCCAACAGCTAAGCAGCTCAGCTAAGGTCTCAGCCAACAGCCAACATCAACATCAGACCCTTCCAGCTCCCAGCCGCTGAGTCTTCCAGCTGAGGCCTCAGACCCTGCAGTACAAGGTCAACCCCTCTGTACCCTGTCCAAAGTCCCAGAACACCCAAACCATAAGAGAGAATAAATTGTTGTTGTTTTAAGTCACTAAGTGTTGAGATAATCTGTTACTAAGTGATAGGCAACCAGTATACCATCTGAATGCTGACTTCTACATTTATACTTCCACCCAAGTCTTGTCCTTTTATCTCTAGATCCATTTATCGAAATGCCTACTCATCTTCTCCACTCAGAAGTCTCAGAGGAATGGAAATCTCACCGTGTCCAAAACTAAACTCGAAACTCTCCCACAAGTTTGCTCCTTCTCCGGTGTTTTCTTTCTCGGTAAACATCTCCGCCTTCCTACCATTTTCACAACCCAGAAACTTAGAACTCACTCTTAACTCTTTCT
Organism: Carollia perspicillata; assembly: GCA_004027735.1. Classification (NCBI taxonomy): domain Eukaryota; kingdom Metazoa; phylum Chordata; class Mammalia; order Chiroptera; family Phyllostomidae; genus Carollia; species Carollia perspicillata. The sequence continues at coordinate 20,078 of PVKM010012172.1, read as the reverse complement.
TCTCTTCCCTGACCCACAACAAATACTGTCCATATTATTTCTTAAATGTCTGTCTCATCGGACAGCGGCTACTCATCCTCGTACCGGCCTGGTTTAACCCACTACCCTGCTCACCTGCCTCCAGCCCTGCAGCCGCCCCCCATCTTCCCGACTCTGACTTCTCCCCAGCTTGTTCTTCGCACTGCCGTCAAAGCAATCCCGTGTAGAGCACTTCAATACTTCTCCCGGCTCTTGAGATCAAGGTCAGCATCTTGCATGTGCTACGAGGCCCTAGGAGACTTAGCCCTTGCCTAACCTCTCAAAATCGATGGCCTTACTCCCCTGGCTGGATCTCTGCTCAGCAGGGCACTTCCCTTTGCTGCTTCCTGGACTGAACTGTGTTCCTCCCAACAGAGGGAAGTACACACGTGCTCGCCCTCCCAAGAAAATCTCCTCCACTCCCTGTCTCTCACCTTTGTTCATTTTCATTCGTCCTTCAGATCTTAGCTTAATCAAGGAAGTCTCTCCTGGCTCTCCCCCCGACCCCTCGACCCCTGGTAAGGTCTCCTGCTATGTGCCGTCATAGCTCCAGGCACTTTTTAACCACAGCAGAGCTCTTGTCTGTAAGTGCATATCATCCATGAGATTACTTGATTAATGTCTCCCCTTCAAGCCCGAGAGCTCCAGTCCTGCAGCAACCCCTCTCTTTCATCCCCAGCACAGGGAAAAGGCAAGATCTGTAATATCTGCTGGGTGTGGAAAGAATGACTCAGGGAATGGATCCAAAGTGGATAACTGAGCCGAGGGCTCTAGCCTTGAGAGCCAGAAACACATTTCTCAGTTTTATGAGCCCGGGAAGCCAGGGAGATTTTGTCATGAACTACACGGCACACTCCACCCTTTCTAGAAGGCATATTTTCTTCCTAACAGAATATAAATTTCCTTCAGGTTTTAGACCCCGGCACCAGTGTGAGGGTGGGCATGAGGGATCCCAATTAATTTAAACCTGTTGTGGTAATCCCCTTGCCCAGAACTGATTTACAAATGGGCATGGGACACAAGGCTAGTGAGACAGGAAGAGAAGGTGAGTTTATTAAAGGGAGAGATGAATGCTCTTGGGTGAAGATGTGATACTTGGAGTCATTGTAGTCTCTTGTTGGCCTATTAATGGCCAACGCAAAGTCTACCAATAAAGAGAACACAGCTCTTCAATGAGTAAATAGCATGACCAATCCCAGAACTGAATGTGAGATAGAAGAATACCTTGTTCCTTATTGGTTGAAGCCAGGGTTTCTCAAAAAATCACTACTGACATTGTGGGCCACATAATTCTTTGTTGCGGGCAGCTGTCCTTTGTGTTGTCGGCTATGAGACAGCATCCCTGGCCTCTACGCTCTAGATACCGGTAGCAACCCCCAACCCAGCTGCGACAACCAAAAATGCCTCGAAACACTGTCCACATGTCCCCCAGGGGATACGTTATCCCCAGTTGAGGACTACTGGTGTAAGCCAACTGCACGGAATTTTCCATTACTCACAACCAAAGCATCTTAATTGATAAGCACCCATCTGACCTTTGTTTCCTCATAACCTACTGACGTCTTTTCATCTGTGCATACCCGCATCTGCCTCCAGGCTCAGACCTGCTCCGAGACTCATTCCTGTGAGTCTCCCGTCAGCCCCCTGCAGCCCTAGCCTTCCCGACCTCTGCTCTGCACGAACCCTCCACACTCGCTCACTGCCGCCAGCACACCCCCAGCCGTCTCTGCTGTCACTGTCTCCTGCTACTTGCTGTAGGGGTTGATGCAAAGGCTCTGACTGCCACGTTCCTGCTTTGGCACAGACCTCTGCTACTTCTCCCACTCATCAGGGCAAGCGAGGCTACTAGAAGTTTCCTTTAAACCTCCCCTACCAAGGCTCTTTCCCACCCTTCCATTCCCACCTCATTTATTTCACCATCTACCCGTTCATCCATCCGTCATCCATCTATCCATGCATCAACCACTCATCCACCCATCCATCCACTCCCTCTATTCGTCCATCTGTCTGTCTGCCTGCGCATCCATCTACTCACCCACCCACCCACTATTCACAATGTATTTTGCACAATTACTACAATAGACACTGGATAGCAAATTGATCAAGATAGGGAACTTGTCCTTGAAGAATATATTCTGGCTAAAATAGCTCACTAAGTCAATGGGAGGTGTTACTAATGTTGAAGATCTCTGAGCTATTAAGAACAAATGTGCTTTTACACCTCGTGTAGCCCCCACATGTAACGAGCTACTCAAAAGGATGCTAATGACGATCTTTGTCTATACACGAAGCAGGTCTGGCAGGCCCATATCTGCCAGTATGGTTAGTCCAGTTCCAGTAACTGGATGAACTTGGAAGAAAGAGAAGGCCCAAGTTTAAACATATTCGGTTAAGTTGGACTTTTTTTTTTTCCTTCCCCTCTGGACTTTTCTCCAACTGGTCTGAATTAGTGAGGTCCAGCTGTTTCTATTTAAAGAAAAAGGCAACAAAATCTTTAGGGCGTGCCTCTAAAACTTGTGCCAGAAGACACACACACGCGAAAATGCACGCACACACACACACACCACGGCCACCACCAACTCCGTCATCCACACACTCTGCCCTGGGGACAGGGACGCACACTGACACATACTGTCAGGCCGTTAAGGAAAAAAACAGAAACTGGGCATCCACTCAAACAGCTTGAAGCTAAAGAAATGGAAGGGGGGCGGTAAGAGGGCAGGGCCAGAGGGGGGTTGGCGAAGAAACTGTTCCAAGCACAACAGAAAGGTCTCGCCTGAAGATTTTGGATTTCCTCTTTGGTTCTTTCAAAGAATAAGTCTCTGGTTCTGTTTGGCTGGGGGACCAGCGCTTGTGGGGTGTGGCCTTGGGCTCCCTCTTCCCCTTCACAGTAACTCTATTGTTCAGAAACTGTGGCCAATTTATGGAAAGAGGTGGAATGTTTATGTAACTGACTCTGCTTTAGACAAGACGTTTGAAAGAGGAAAAAAATGACGGATGGAAGGAGGCCAGTCCAAACAGGGTTTTTCTTCCTCTCTGGACACAGATGTTGGAAAAAGGAGGAGAGGGAAGGGGGGGAGGGAGAGAAGAGAGTGGGGGACCGAGAAGGATGCCGAGGTCCAAGCCGGCCAGAGACAGCCTGAGTCTGTCTTTGTGGCCAGGGGCAGAGCCTTGGAGCAGAACCTCCATTTTTGGAAGCTGCTGTTTTAATTAAATAGGTCAACCCAGTCAGAGCAGCTCTGGTGTGGAGTCTGGATCTCATTAGCCTAAAATGGGTGGGGTAGGGCTGGCCGTGGGGGAGTGGATCCCCTGGTGTGTGCTTGGGGGTTGGGGCCAGGGATGAGGGAACTTCTTTACTGCTTTCCCCAAAGCCAGGCCCCAGGCAGCTGGAGCTGCCAGGAGGGCCAGACCACAGATGGAGAAAGCGCTTCATTAAGCAGGAGTCCGCTCTGCAGCCTGGAGGCCCAGGCAGACTGGAAAAATCAGAACTGCTTTGAGGGGGAGTAGCAGGGACAAGTATCTCCCTTCCTCCCTGCCCAGCCGGGTGGGGATATAGAAGAATGGGCCACATAACTTCCCTTGAACCTTGGAGGCGACTACGGACTCAGAAGACAAGGCAGTAGCAAGGAGGAGATGGAATCTTTGTCTTCCTGATCAATTCCTGTCCTTGGGAGCTCCTATTTGACAGGGGAGAGAGTTCCCTGCCTTTAGGGGACCCCAGTTTGATGGGGGGGAGACCCAAGCCCTGCAGTCTCTCATCTGATGAGGGAGGCAAGACCGTAGTGAAAGAAATAGGTAACAGATTTGTGTAAAATCAGCATGACAACAGGCTCCAGTGCCTGTCATGCCCGGTGAGAACACGGAAGAACTGATGTTGACAGAGGGATGGGGTGGGAAATGGTTCCTGGAGGGGGCAGTTCTGAGCAGCTGGGGGCTGTGGCTGGGCGAGGACAACAGGACAAGCCCGAGTGAGCAAGCCTGTGTGTTGTACATTCTTAGTTCTTAGGGAGCAGAACTTAGAATGACCGACCGGGGCTGGTGAGGCAGGGCCTGGATGGCCAACATGGGACAGCATGAGAATAAAGACAAATCAACTGACTGCTGAGATTTCCCCAGGGAATTCAAACCCTGCCACTGGCATCGATGGCCACAGTGACATCTCTGTCAGCACATCCTCGATGCCAGAGGCCCACCAGGTGTCCCCCAAGACTAAGATGGCCATATGATTTCTCATTTCAATGGGGACACTTTGGAGAGAGAAGGGGATGTTATTAATAACTGTGCTGGGCCCACAGGCATAAATCAGGCCTGTCTCACATAAACCAAGATATTTGCCACCTTCTCCTCCTAAAACCTTTAAGGGCCTAGGAGTGTATGCAGAGGAGTTTTAAGAAACCAAAGGATTAGCTTCAAATATCTCCCTTAGCACCTTAAATCACCTCCGAGATTCTTGGTGAAGCATGATTACTATGCTAAATAAAACATGTGTCTATGTAGTATGTGCTTATGGAATAGTACATGTGTGCCAGTGTTTCTATAGGTAGATAGAGATCTATACACATGCAATATGTATATAGAGATACATATAGCTGACTCAGGTTTTGGGGCTCCCCTACCCTGAGGCAAGGAACCCTGGGAATTTTCCTTATCTGTTTTGGTTTCCTTACCTGTCATACGAAGGAGTTGGACCAGCTCACCAATTCTTAACTTTTTGATGTCGTAGACTCAAAATCCGATCCTCTTTCTCCCTGTCCTCGCCCCTCCCCCTGCAAACTGCACACACTGTGTTTTTCCATAAAATTTCAAGGGGGTTGTGGGTAGTTTAAAGTTCATTTCTTTGGTGAGGGGACTCAAAGTTTTAATCCGGCTCCCAAAGACCTCCAATATCCCAAAAATTAGGAAGTGCCTGCTCTCAGGTCCCCAGGAGTGAGGATTTTGGAGAATGACGTGCTGGGAGGGCCTGTTGGCCTGCTAATAACCTTCGCTCCGCCCCCCTGAAGGAGTCTTCCACTTTGTCAAGCCACAGTTTTCTCACCTGTAAAATAAGGATAATGATACCTGCCCTGCCAACCTTCCGGGATTGTTAGGAGCATTATATCATAATAGAGGCACAAGGTTCTGTAAGCTATGAAGTATTTTATAAGTGGGAGAGATCAATTAGCCAGCTTGGTTTTCCCTTTTCTAACTTCTAGGGGACGGTGGTGACATCAAGTCAGAGTTCGCAGAGTTCGTGGCAGGAGAACTGGCCCCCACGATGGCCTCTTACCAACAGCTGGCCTTCCTCCCACTCATGGGGCCACACTGAGGCGGCTCTGCGTTCCACAGGCCAGGCCCGTGAATACCACTTGCCTCGGAGTTTTCCTCCATGCCGCACACTGGCTGTGGCTGCCTGGGGCCATCTCTCAGACGTCGCCTCTTTAGGAACAGTCACGTGGGTGTTCCTGCACTTCTGTTTCACAGGGCGGCAGGCAGGGAGGGGCAGGGAGGGAGGACAGACCGGGTCTGAGCAGCGCCATCGCTCCCAGCCCTGCGGCCGTCTCCTTCCCTCTCCTATTTCTCAGACCTCAGGTCTCAGTTCAGCGCTCAGAACATAGGAAGGCAGGGCCCAGGGGTGCTCTCAGATGGGGGGTGCATGGGCAGCCTGATTAGGATCCAGGATACACACTCACACACACACCCCGTCACACTCACCGCCAGGGGCGGGCCGCGTCTGTCACAGGCCCTGACCTGGCCTGCGTGGCACGGAAGCGAGGCCCTACATCAAAGGAGGGGAGTGGTGGAGTCCGTGGTTACTCGAGCATGTGGCTCACCTTCCTGCCAGTATTCTCCAGACAAGACTTTACTTGCCAACCACATCCTCCCTCTCTGGTAGCAAAGAGGATTAAAGACCGCTCTGTTCCTAACAAAGGCGCTGCCACCCTGGGAACACTACTGTCTGCAGCCCCTCCTCCCCCCACCTGCCCACCCAGCTCTGGCGCTGTTCACTCTAGGACAGCCCCACCCGTCCCCTGCCAGGGGGGTGGGGATGGTGCCAGGAGGAAAGGAGTGGACCGAAGCCAGGCCACCGCTCGACCCTCAAGGGCCTGGGAGTTTTACTGAACAATTCCTGGGAATGGCAACAGCTTCCAAGGCCTTTTTGTGGTCCTACGGCCTTGAACTAGAGGGCAGGGCCTGAGGGTCCCCAAGAAGCAAGAACATGGTACCTAGGCAGCAGGGAGGGGCAGGGATGTTATTGTGGGCCAGGTGGGACTTGCAGGTCTTCCTGTGCGAGGAATGGTGCAGATCCAGGCTGAGATCCACAGCCAGGCCGTGGCCTGGGCCAAGGGTCCAGGACCGTACTGTCCAATACGGTAGCCACTAGGCCCATGTGCTTACTGAGCACCTGAGATGTGTCCTGCCCTGAGTGACATGTGTTGTAGGTCTACCATCCACACCAGATTGGAAAGACTTAATTCAAAACAAAAACGAATATGAAAATACCTCATTCGTAATTTTATGTTGATTACATGTTGAAGTGATAATATTTTGTGTATATTGGGTTAAATATAATGTATTATTAAAATTCACGTCGCCTGTTTATTTGAACTTATTTTTATAATGTGGCTACTAGAAAACTTGAAACCACGTATGTGGTTCGTATTCTATTTCTACTGAACAGTGCCGGTCCTGTAAATGCCACCAAGGAGCCCGCCCAAGGCTGTCAGCTTTGCAGAGAGGACCAGTGAAGGAGGGCCTACTATGCCCACCTCACAGCCCTCACCATGAACTTCAGCGGGGAACAGGAGCCTCTGGAGAGCTTATCTGAGAGTGAGCCAGACCTGGAACTGAACCTGACACCCGGTCCAGCCTTCTATTCCCTAAAGACAAGCCCCCTCGTTCCCTCATTCTCAGGGTCAGGCTGATAATCTTCTGGCTCTTGGTGGAGGGGAGGGAGCAAGAATCTCAGGACTCCGGCACATCTGTATAGGAGATGTTCCCTGCAGGACCCACTGAGGTTCCGGGGAGGGGGTTGGGGGTGAGAGAGTGGGGGTGACACATGTGTCTTCCTGCCAGGAAGGCTTGTCACGGCCTCGGAGCTCAGAGAATCAAGATACCCTTTCCAACACAGGGCATGTTCTATTATTTACTAACCCCGAGGAGGGCTGCCCACGCTGGCCTTCCAGCTGGTTAATTGGATTTCATGACAACTTTTTTAAAGGGAATTTTCCAAGGAGCCGTGTTGTGTCCTGCCCCAGGGGTCCTATGAGGTTCCCTCCATCTCCTTGAAAACTCAGCCTCTGCTGTATCACGGGGAGCTTTAATCATACCTGTTGGGTAGTCCCAGCCCCACCGGAAGCTGTGGTGGGGCTAACACAGCCACGGATGCTCAGGGGTGGGGGATAGGGCCCTTTCTTGGCAAGATGAAAACAAATATATTCACTGTGTCTGATATGCAGGGGACTGCTGCTTAATCTGTGTGCCACTTCCACTCTGACAACAGCCCCCGAAAGGGTGCTGCTTATCAGAATCGAAATGTCAAAGGTTCACCTTTCCTTCTGGTGAGGAGACTCTAATAAACATAAGGTCTCCTGATGACAGTTATTATCAAGGCAGAGGCCCCTACTTAAACAATTGCTGTGAGAATAGGCAGCAAAACACTAGGATGTCACAGATCTGTTCATTTCTTTCCTCTGCGGTCAGTTCTGCGGCGGTTAAAACTTCATCCTGCGGGGGCGCAGGGGTGGACCGAAGGGAGGGGGCTGCTGGTTCATTACCACTCACCGTTCCACGGACTTAGCAACAGAGAATGAGAACGAAAGGCACAAGGCCTGCTGTGCTCAATCTACATTCAGCCCAACCTGTGTTTGCAAGGATAGGCAAGAATTCTTGGTGTTACTGCAGAATTCTTTTAACCTGTTAGATTCCAGCCAGAATGGGTTCGCTTATAGGGAGTGTTGCTGAGGACAGAGAGATGCCGAGAAGTTTAAAGCAAGAAGGCAAGGAGCTGAACCCCTGTCCAGTGCCTTTCTTGTGCTGAGTCCTGAGGCTAGATACTTATGATAAGTATGTGGCTGTGAACCACTGTCCCATGAACTCCAGAGAAGAGTTCTGTTCCTGGTGTTGAAAGGACCCTGGAGAGGAGGGAGGGAAGAAGGCAAGCACTGAGCCACTGAAACCCCTGGAGATGAGGCTGGTGGGGTTTCAGGCCACCAGGGAATCCCTGTGATTGTGGGTTCTCTCTTCCTGGTGCACTTGCTCACACCCCCTAAACTGTCCCCTACATCAACAGGGCAGCCATCGCAGAGCTAATAGTATTATATGCCTGCGCTGTATGAAGTGCCTTACATACACCATCTACTTCCACACCTTAACGACCTGGTGATGCAGGTGACGCAGACACCGGCCTTCAGTGTCCGTATCATTAGGGATGAAATGAGACATTCACACGGACTACTGAGTCTGGTGGAGGAAAAGGGACAGCATGGCTTTTTCTCTCAAGGGGAGCCAAAAGCCACGGCCCTTGCCGTGACCAGCCTTTATTGGGTTTCTCGGCATGTTACATGATGGTCCTCATTTAACATGCACAGGTTGGCGTTAGGTGGTTACCTTTTACAGAAAACAAAGGAGCCAATGCCGCTATTCATATCACAGAAGAGGGATATTTGCAAATAAAAAGGGAAAAGCAGTTCAACCTGTTACAGTCTTCCTTGGAAGGTTTAGCATGGATTTGAGGAAGTTCTTCTGCAGTAAATGTTTGCCACAAATCTGGGCGAGGGAGTTTTTAGCAAAAAGCAAGACTCCAAGCGGCCTAGGCACAGTGCAGGCCTGATTCCCCACGGGAGAACCTATCCGTGAGCGTGGGTCCTGTGCATCTCCGAGGGGGAGCTGGGACCATGCCACACAGAACCGTTTCCTACATGCAGGCATTACCGCGAGTCTCACTTTACTCTCAAGGAGGAAATCAGAGTTTAGGGAAATCAAGTCATTTGTTAGAAAACATATTGATGGCATGTGCCCATTAACCACTGTTCCACAGTCACAAAATTATGTGAAGCCCACGTTGTAACTAAGGTCTCTGATTTGAAAACCCATGTTTAATTCCTACTGTATATGGCCTTTCTAAAAAAGAATGATATGTGTGTGTATAAAAGTCATTATAGAGAGAGATATTATATGTTATATATCATAAAACAGGTATAGAGCAGCCACGCAGGCTTCTTACAAAATGCAGACCTTGAAGTGACCTTGAGAGGAAGTTGCTCTTTGCCTGAGTGGAGACAGAGGATTTTCCAGGCTGAGGGAAGAGCAGGGGTAAAGGCTGGGAAATGGGAAGGAGAGAAAAAAAAATAGGCCGTTGCTTCAGGATGATCAGCCGCAGCGTGGAGGGGGACAGAATGCAAAGGGACAGATGGGGAGCTTCTGGGAAGGAGTGAGGTCCAGCCAAGTCAAGGTTCCAATGGACATGCACTTCCGATTTCCGGAAAACCGGAGGGAGAGAAATGACCAACTGTGGGAACAGAAGTTGGGGTGATTCTGAGACTCTAGCTGGAGGCAGTGAACAACACCCTTCCCTCCAGCAGCCCCACCCCAGCACCCGGTGAGGCTGTTCCTGGTGCTGGGCATTCCTACCTGCAGGCCTGGCCTGGGGCTGGGGTCTCCCTGCGCAGCTCTTCCCTGCCCCCTCTGCAGAAAGTCTGAGAGTTCCCCATTTCTCCAGCCTCTTGTTTCTCTAATTTTATGATTGTATGAAAATAAGGTTCCCAAATTGCCTTTAATTAGCTTTAATAAGACAGCCTTTTTGCTAATTAAAATGATTATTAAGAAACCATTTATTGAGAATGAACACAGTTGCTAGAACCTAGGAGAATTCTGAACTATTAATAATAATAACAGCAGCCACCACCAGCCCTGTGGGGCCATCGGCTCACCTAACCCATTCCTGAGCTCAGACGGCGGCGGCACTCAGGCTGGGGGCCCAGGGTTCCAGCCCTGTCCCTCTCCAGGGTGCCTCCAGGACTAGAGGCTGCCCGCTGGCCCAGGGCTGCTCCTTTCCCCAGCACTGGGGGTCTTGTAGGATGCGGTCCCCCTAAGTAAGCACTGGGGTTTGACCATCGAAGCACCTGGTGCAGGCGGAGCAAAGCTGGCTGGGCAGAGTGCTGTGCGACACCCCCTTCGTCTCCTCTGGCCTCTGCGTGGCCTCAGAGGCCGCTGCCCTCTAGAGCTCGGTGCTGCTAGGCCTGAAGCAGGCACGCACGCAAATCACACACCTCTGGTTAATGAGGGAGCTTGGGGCTGGCAGAGCCTCGTAGCTCATTTTATTTCTCTTCTCCCTCTCCGGGAGAGCTGCGCAGGCAGCCAAGGCAAGGGATTCCTATCGCACATCACGGGTGAGGAGCCTCAGAGACGCGGGAGACACTCAAGTACAAGGCAGCGCGGAGCAGCGAGGCGAGACCCAGGCGCTAGGCAGGAGGCGCGGAGGTGTTGTCTGCTGGTCCCCCGCTCCCCAGGTCCCCTGGTCCCCAGCTGCGGCTCTTCCTCCTGCCTCCTGCCCACTCCACCCCTGGCTGTGCAGCTACCCACAGCTCCCGGGTGACTGCGAACGGCTTCTGCTGTGATCTTCCCATCCTGTAGGGAGGGGGCTAGACCTTGACCTTGTTGCCTTTCCCGCGGCGCGGGAGGGGAGAGACGAGTCAGATCGCTGAGAGGCCTCGGGTTAGTTTCCAGGGACGTCGTCTGGGCCCTGCCTGCCATCTAGGGTGTGGGTCTTTCTGAGCCCTGACCTTCTCGCCTGCAGTCCTCCCAGGGTCCTTCTTGGGACCTGGTCAGTTTGAGGTTTGGCAACGGATTAAACTGCGGTGTTTTTAAATTATAAACTATTCAAGTGGAAAGAACGTGGGCTTTGAGTCCCACAGCCCTGGGCTCCAAATCGGTCAGCCAAATTACTAGCTTTGTGACCTTTTGTGACACTTAACAGTCTTAGTGTCCTGACAGTTGTCTCCCCACGGGGCAGCTGTAAGGATGATATGCAGTCGTGGAAGTGAAGTTGCCTGTTCAGAACCTGGAGACCAGCGCTGGTGTCGGAGGAATGTGCACTGGACCTCAGCCAATGGTGGCGAAGGGCAGTCTTCAAGGCCCTAAACCCGGGCTCAGCGGCCTCTTACTCGAGAGTCTCTAGGTGCGGTCGGGGTCTGGTTGCTAGGTAAAGGCTCCCTAGGTGCAGCCAGAGTTGAGAACAAGTGATGCCTTTTCCCATTTCGGGGAAAGAATAAACAAAGAGGGCGAGAGGGGGGGGAGGACCTGGTGGGTCTCCTCCAGTCTGCAGGTGGCCCCTTCACACCGCATTCACATATCTGCAGACTCAGTCACATGCATGTCCCTGAACACACACATGCACATTCACAGGGACCCACACTCAATCCATACACACACGCCCACTCACGCTGTCACCAACATTCACACTCACATCCACTGTTTTCTCAGGGCGAGCCCGGGGGTCGGACCTCCGTAGACCCCGGGTCATCGCAGACGCCCATGCTGGGCCAGAGCCCTACCGCTCCAAGAGTCTCAGGCCAGACAGGCCCAGGGCGCGCTGTAGCCCACGACTGTGCGGCTCTTCTGAGCTCCGGGCGCTCCGCAGAGCCCCCGCCGGGCTGCGCCGCGCTTGCTCTGGCTCTTTGTTATGCAAATTCCCCTTCCCAGCTGGTGCCAGCTGCCTGCACAATGAGCGCCGCGAGCCCTTGCCAGCCCTCGTCAACCAGGGAGTGGGGGCGGGGCGGGGGTGGGGGCTCCGAGCCCTGCGCCCCTGCTCCCAGCCTGGCCCAGCCTGGCCCAGCCTGGCGGGATGGCGAGCCGCCCAATAAGCAGCCTTCTTCCCCTCTCCCCTCCCCCATTCTTGCGGGGCCGCGCCCCCGAGGTCTGCAGGGCATCCACTGATTCATTCCATCGCCCCGGCTGCCCGCCCTCCAGGTGCCAGGGCTTGATGAAAAGTAAAAGGCTCCTTGGCGGCTGGAGAGCAGTGCGGATGAAAGAGAAGCAGCCGCCTCCCAGACCACACAGCTAATCCTCCTATAAACCTCGAGCAAATAAGGGAAGAGGAAGAACAGGCCGGCTACAGATGTGGAGTGCAGCCTCCGGGGATCCCCAAATTAAAACTCGTGCAGGGGAAGCACTTGGACCACCACCAAATGACACTAATTGGGTTATGGGACCATAATCTTGGCTTGTATGAAAAAAGAAAAAAAAAACCCAACAGTTATAGTAACAGCTGCAAGAACTGTCTTCGTAAAAAGAGGGGGGAAAGTCCGCTATTTTATTACTCAAACGAGAGAGAAGAGGTTTCTCGGATCTCCTGCCTGTGTGGGGCAGGCAGGCTGGTTGCTTGAAGGGGAGGACAGTCTTGTGCCAGGGGAAGCAGCGCTGTGCCTGGCTGGCTCTGGATGTTTTGAGCTAATGGGCTAATGAGAGCTGGAGGGGGGGCGAGTAACGGTACCCAGACACCACCGGGAGTGTGGCCTATCTGGAGGAATGCATTTCAGACAATAGGTTAGCAGCCATATGCGGAAAACGACCTTTGGGGAGAGGAAATTTCAAACTCAGAGATTCATTCTTTAAGAAATCTCCAGAAGCAATTTCTCAGGGTTGTTTTTGTTTGTTTGTTTGTTTTTTTGGGTGGGGGAAGAGGCTTTCTGGGAAAAGAAAGGGCAAGACGACATGTAGACAGTTCAAGTGAAAAATCTTCAGAAAGATCATCATTGTTAGAATCACAAACATTAGGGCCAAAAGAGATCAATCCCAGAGGCCCTTGGGGTGCAGCCTCATCATTTGACAGATAGGAAATTACAACTCAAAAAACGTTACAGGGCTTGTCAGTGGTTAGACAGCTAGTGGGTGGCAGAGCTCAGCAAGAACCTGTCTCCGAACTCCTAATCTAGTGCTCTCAATGTTAACTTGGTTACAATTTTGTGGTTAAGAAACAGCAGTCATTTGACGGAAGACCAATACAATACACTGTGAGAAAAAAGTGAAAAGTTCGAAGATTTTAGAACAATTGAGTTAAACCTTGTCTGATCTATAATGAGAATAAGAATTGGAAATCAATCAGTTCTTGCAAATGCCATCCCAGGGTTCTTCCCAGCCTGTATCTATTTATTCATCCTCACGACTCCCCGATGGAAAGACGGCCCCAGGATTTCTTTACGATTCTACTCTGTGTGGAGACTAATACTGGTTTCAGAGAGATGCCCTCCACCCCTCACATCCCTTGTACATTACATCATCTTGGCTAAAACCAGCTAGGTTAAGGCCGCACTGGTTAAGAATTCTAACCGATCCTCCTTGCTTGTTGGAATCCTACTCACCAGAAAATAAAAAATCTCCTCCAGCTACTGAGTTTCCAACACAGAAAGGACCAGGGTGTGGAGATGGTTAGCCTGGATCTCCCTAGGTAGGCTGAGGTGTCCTGGCCCCCCAGCTGGCCCCAATGCAACTATTGGTGCCAATCAAGAGATCCTAGAGCTGGGTAGGGTGGGAGGAAAACCTGCTCCAGAGAGGTCCTGGAAGCCTCGCTGCACGACCCCGCATTTCCCTTTACTGCACTCCGGTGCCCATTTCTCTTTCTCAAACCATATGGCTCTGTTTTGTTCTCGTTTCAGACCTACCAATCAGCAAGCATCACTACAGGTATACCTCACCTTACGGAAAAATACGTACTCTTGAAAAATTAAGAGAGGGAAATGTAATTTTTTTCATGGAATCCTATTTTGAAGCCACTGGTTGGGCTGAGTTTATTTTCTTAAAGATTTTATGTATTTACTTTTCGAGAAAGGGGAAGGGAGAAAAACATCAATGTGTGAGGGGGAGGTACATCGATTGGTTGCCTCCCATGTGCCCCCAATAGGTTGGCAGGCCGGTACTCAATCCATTGAGCCACACCAGCCAGGGCTGGGCTCTGAGTTTAAATGCAGCAAAGAAAGGGATGAGATTTTGCAGTAGGCTCAACCACACCCTAGCTGATCTGCTTTTAAACTTGGACCTTATAAGGGGAAACTGTATGGTAGTTATTTTATGATAGGCCATGGCCTCAAAGTTATAATTATACAGACATTTCTGCTTTGGCCACACTTATCAACTATAGGAACACTAGGAATAATGTTTGCTCTATATTTATTTACTTAATTCTGTACTTTTTCTGAGTAAAAACAAGGTCTAAGAGAATCATTCAATATAGTAATTAAAATAAACTTGAACTTTGGCCAATCCTGGGGATGAGTCAGAGGTAAGAGGTTTTCAACTTTTCTCTTGCAAGGGACACCTCTTATTCCCCTCACATAGCCAATGTTCTGCAAGATTCTAGCTGTAAAATAAATTGTATTTATTAAGGGTAGTGCCTTCGTTCTCTCAGTGACAGTTTCTTCTCGCTTTGTGCTGACCCAGGCTGATTAAATTCCAGCCAAAGGTACAGAAATCTGACATGGCTTTACCTGAGCAACTGCTGTCGGGAAATTTTATGATTTCCTGTAAGCTTCTGGAAATATTAAAAATACCCCAGGGATATCAATAACTACTTTCATAGCTGTCTTAGGGTCCCGGGTCCCCAGGTTTGACCCTACCCTCCTATTTCAAGCTTTCTGTACAGAAAACCCAGGAGGCTAAATACTTTCCACAAAAAGAAGGATCTGGGACTGTCATCTGTCCTTCAAGGTATCCAGGGACTCACTGTACTGCACACACATAACATGTACCCAGACAACTCATGAAGTGGGCACCCCATTTTACAGCCAAGGAAACCAAGGCTGTAGGAGGTAAAGGGCTCGCTGGCTGAGGCCAAGGTTGTACCGCTACAGAGGCAGAACGGGAATTTGTGTTTCGCCCATGTGACTCCAAACCCTACACTCTTAAGCCTCTGCTGTGCTCAGAGAAACCCCCACTTGCGGAGCCTGAGCTGAACAAGAGGGAGGTGCCTTGGGCTAAGGCCTATGCGTAATCACAAAGATATTTTGGTGGGTTCATTGAAAAGCACAGCATCTAAGGACTTGGAGAACCACAGCGAGAAACCCTCGCAGCTCCCAGTGAGGGCAGCCATCTATTTCTCTCTTCCTGTAAAAGCATAAAGGAAAAACTTCAGTCCCTGAAATGGTTTTTCCTGTGTCCATAAAGAGGTCCTACCAAACACGAAGTCTTCCTTCCTTGTTAATCTTTAGACTTTTTCTTCAAGAAAGTGAATTCACTCTGTAATGCATTGTGGAACTCGGTTTCTCACACTTCCTCCACACTACTCCATCAGAGAGCGACTCCCAATCTTTTGCTGAAATCCCTTGCCTGGTAGTCTGTTATTCTCCACCTTTTCCTTCCCATAAACTCAGGGGTTTCGTGAACTCTGAGGGTGGCGCAGATGCCTGAGTGCTGTACCAGGTGCATTTCAGAGATATCTATCTGTTCACTTCTTGACTGCCAGGGCACAAGCGTTATGTCATATCTGCGCTTAGCTCATTGCAATTGCTAAGAAGGCATCTACAGGAAGAACACAATATCTAGAAGTATCCAGCTTGGGTTCACGTGTGAGCTGACCAATCAATCAGAGGGGTCATCAAAGGATCACAGGCCCGAGCCTGGACTCAGCTGCCGCCATGGAACTGCCCGCATGGAGGCAGTGCCTGCTGAAGGCCACGGTCCTCCTTCCCAGAGTTCTGCAGGAAGCAAGCCTACAGCTTACGTCTCCCCAAATTCTTCTCTGTGTGTGTTCTCCCCGTCTCTCCCAAGACAGGTCATTTTATCAGATTTTATAATTTGAAATCAAGGGAACGGCTATAAAAACAGGGTTGAAAAACATGGGAAATTTTCATGAGAAATGACTCATCATCTCCATACATTCTATCAGTTTCACTGTGGTCAAAAGCAGGTGTTTCCAGTCTAGAAAGAAGTAGTTTGCATTTTCAAAATTAACAAATTGGACCCACACCGAGGGAAAAACAGTGAACTATAGAGAGCCCACCAGGGAACTGTTTACCAAAGAATATGAAGCTCATGGCGGTGGTTTGCAAACAGCAGCAGACTAGCTTGTGTAAATTCCCTCCATTTAGCCATCGCTCTTCAGCCTGTCACAGATACTGAAGGGAAATGCAGAAACAGGAAATTACAGACTATTTTAAACAGCATGTTTTATTAAACTCACTTGCTGATGCACTTTATGGCAGGATGCGAGATTCAAGTGTTCATGACTTACATTTTTGCAAGTGCTTTTCCTAAGTGCGTTCTCCTGGCTGAAAGACAGCATGTACACAGGGCCAGTAACGGCCGGTAACGGTCTTTAAACTAGTAACTGTTTGACCCTAGGTCCTGTGGCCGTATCACAGAAAACGGAGAAGTTTTAGCCATGTGAAGAGAATATACGTGCCTTATCCACAGTAAGTCAAAGAAAGTGAAGGGGGGCATCGTGTAGGAACTTAAAAGACCCCTGATAACCTTATTTTAAACCACAGAATCAAAACACAGCTATCCGAAAATACATTACTAGAAACCATACATTATTTCTCTCAATATCTAAATAGCGATTTCACTCTTTTCTTCCTGGGACAATTCTGCATGTAATTTAAACCATCATTGTTAATCCCACGCAGAATCCTTGTTTTCGAAATTGGCAGGGATGTGGTCACCTTAACTGTGACTTCAAATTTAAGGGACTGTCCTAAAAATGGACTGGAACAAGTAATTATTTTCAAAAACATTTCCTGCTCCCAATTTGAGCAATACAAAAGCCTAGCTGTGTCGCATAAGAATCCGTATGTCCTCGTCTGATACTCACTGTGAGGGTACCATCCCTTTGGCAATGCCCAGGTCTTCTGTAAGGTGTCCTGGGCTCTCCTCTTGATACATGGAAAGGAACTTGATACTGTAACGCAAGTTCATGATTGGCGGGGTGGGTAGCGATGCTTTGACGGAATTGTCTGTGAGCTCTAAAAGTACATCCCTTTATGCACTTGCTCCAGTATTTATATAACAGAGTAGCAGGTAGAATGGCCTCAATCTGTACTGTCTTAAAAGATCATGCCAAAGATGCTTCACTCTAAGGATTGACTATCCATCACACAGTCACTGCCAACTATCTTGACCTTTCCTCCCTTTCTCCCAGGTTCCTGCCCCTGCCATCTGGTTTCCAGGACCCCTTTCAAGATGAAGTGTAGAATAATAGGGTTTTTAGAGTGGAAGCATATGATGATGATTACCTTTGCCCTTTTAAAGTGCTTTTACAGACCATCTTCTACACCGCCCACTTTTTGAGAGGAAGGACCAGAGACAAAGGTTCAGGATTTGGCTAATGACATGCACCCAGAGGCCCAGGGGAGTAGCAGTTAAAGGCGCTCTTGAGGAGCAGGGCCATTTTCTTAAGTGAAGATTTCTCCTCATTTAACTTTCAAAAGTCTGGATTCTGCCACATCAGGCTTTCCTCAAAGCTGAGCACAGCAATGAGAAAAGGTGCTACTTCCAAGCGGGGAGACAGCAGTATGAGGTGAGGGGGTGTCTTAGCTTTTCCACTCCCTGAGGCTGAACCACAGAAGAACCCAGTCCAGACATCTCACCTGCTACTAAGGGGCGCCTGGCCGTCCTGGAAAAACCGGACTTGGTATCTCCTGGACAGAATCGACAATGCGGGCACATGGGAGGCCCTGAGGCTCTGGTACCAACAACAGGAATGTTTTTGTCATTTAGATGGAAGTTTACGCAATATTTTTTTTTGTTTTGGTGACAACAAAGTATTCCCGTTAGTATGCTGGAAATATCCTAGATACCAAAACTTGGCAACTAAAAATTACAAATTTTCATGCTGCTGGATTCAAAAGCACCGTTTCTCCTGCAGAGAAGCTCGAGTGGGTTCTACTGAGCAGATGCGTGAGCCCGCAGCTCAGGTGAGCGCTGCGGAAAATCACCAGCTCCATCATTTACAGATTTGCCATTAAGAAAAACATCTGGTAATGCTGGGCTTTTACAAAGCAAGAGAATAAGTCCTTTCTTTCATATTTAAATCTCTATTATGTATTACACTCATAATAAGAATGCTACATTTGACAAATTAATTAGCTTCCAACTAGCTTTCCCCTTTCTTCAAATAAAATATTAGCCTCTAAGAATAACATTAATACGGAATTGTATGGAGTGCTACTAGCGTTCATCCATAGCTGTTCTAACCATTTAGGCTTGGGTCATCTTGACAATTTGACATTTCATAAAGGAATGAACTAGGATTCAGTATTTACAGAGTCATCTTATGCTATTTTTTCCCCAGACACGTTGCAAAAACTGAAATCTTTAGGTTCTTTCAGATAAAACCTTATCCATTCCCCCAATCACATCATTTACTAACAGTGGAGTCTTACTCCACTGAAATCTAAATCTACAAACTAGGACCATTCTCAAACACCTGTCACACTGATCTCCTCGAGGAAAAACTCCCGTGTGGCCACTGCCCAGTATGGTTTCCAGACATTCCGAGTTTTTTAAAGGAGAAAAGAGCCATGGACAAGAGAAACATAGCCGATAACCATTAAAATAAGACAATCGTAATGAATTTTGATCATTTTAATAAATATATATCAAGAAAACCTCACTTTATTACAACAACACATTCATATACAAGCATCTATCATCTAAGTTTTCAACATCAAATGTTCATCAAATATTGAAAATAAAGGACAAACCTTACTAGACTATTCAGCCATTACACAAGGACATGTTTTAAAAATTGGTCCTTGTGGACATTGTCCAAATGATGATCCTACTCATACACTGTATGAATGAGACCTATATTTAATATTAATAGCAATAATAAAAAAAGCTTTATCTTGGAGAAACTGGGAGGACTTACTTCTTTCCTCCGTTTGGCATTTGGTTCTTGTGCAGCACGGTTTAAGGAGGCCCCGGTCCGCCAGTCACCTTGGAACTCGGAACGCAGCTCAGCAGGAGGAGCTGGCTGGAGCAGGAGGAAGGAGGGCCAGAGGGGCACTCTGAGCGCTCTTACAAATGTATAAATTAGAGAAATCACTGAGAAAAATGTTGACCAGACGCATAGTAGCTATCGCCGACCGAGTCCCATTTCTCCAAAATAACTTTCCCAAACCTAAAACCTTTACATTCTTTAAGATAAAACCTTATTGATCACCACATCATTTATTAACATTGTGCTTCTTAATCAACAGCAAAAGTTATATATAAAAAACCACATGCTTTTATAATCTAAACGAGTGAAATGATGCAAAACAGGTTAAAATATAATGCATGCCACTGGTTCATGAACTGCATTGGACAAGAAAACCAAACCGAACAAAACGACCCAAAACCCAAAAAACCCAAACCCCAGCAACAGACCGTTGCCATAGAAAAGCTCAAGCAGCTAGCGCTGGTTTCCAACAGCCCTCTCTATTGTTTCCTCCAACCCTCTCTAAAAAATGCCAAATTCAAAAACAATCGGGCATCAAAAATAAAGGAAGAATAGAGATGTCGAATCGAAAGGCGAACGCAACAGCTCCAAGTAACGGTTTCCAAACAATACCGATCCACCCTGTGTGTTTTTTGTTTCCTGTTGGTTAAATCCCTGCTGTGACTCTGATTTATCCTTAATTTTCACACTGGCAAAAATTAAGACAAAGTAAGGCACCAAAAATCGCCCTGTATAACACTTCTCTAAAAGCCTCGGACACCCACGGCAGGCAAGCGGGAACTTGCAGGGAGTCCCCCTGCGCGCACAGCCTTGGTTGCCGCCCCTCGACAGGTGTGTTCCATTGACCTTACATCCTAGTTTCATCTGTCACGCAAGACTGTTAAATACAAAGACTTAACAGCATCACGAAGCCATTTCACCTAGCTCCCTGTCTTCAGTCTTTTCTTCAGGAAAAAAAATACTGTATCATATAGATGAAGCAGACATCCTTTGCTGGTTATATGGACTTGTTTACCAAATAACTACCTAATTAATTGCAAACACTGAAGTTTCTTAGCTAGTGACAGGCTCCTTGGGGGTAATGGAAATATCACAAGGACACATAGTCCCCCAGTCTAATCTACTGGTCTTTCTTGTAAGAGAACTAAGA
>PVKM010012171.1:0-32075 GCA_004027735.1 Carollia perspicillata | reverse complement strand
GTGTTTGATCATGTATCCTCAGTCTTGGGAGATAAAGTGGTAGTGATGGGTGTGGAAAGGACAACTAATACTTAATTACCTTTATTAGGTTATTTTTGTTGTAGTTTTATGGGTGAAACAAGTTTGCAACTACTTCGGTTGTATTATGGGATTGAACAAATGAGTAAATGTGTTGATGTTTTGGGGAACCAAGGTTCTCACTGTGGATGGAAGGTCATACCTGTATGGAACAAGAGAAGACCAGAAAGATCCCTGTGGAGACAAGCTATTGTACAATGGGAAGTATTAATGTGAGCTCATAAATTCTAAAATGAATAGGTATGAATTTTTGAAATATTTGTTCTAAGATCTATGAAGTATACCATTGGTATTTTAATAAGGAATGGGCTGAATCTGCAGGTTACTTTGGGTAGTATGGAAATTTTAATTTATATGGAACCAAAAATGACCCTGAATAGCCTCAGCAATCTTGAGAGAGAAGAAAAAAGTAGGAGGAATCATAATATCTGACATAAAACTATACTACAAGGCACTGTAGTCAAAACAGTCTGGTACTGGCATGAGAGCAGACACAGATCACTGGAACAGAATGGAGAGTCCAGAAATAAATCCCTGTCTCTATGGTCAATTAATATTTGACAAAGAGGGCAGAAGCATGAAATGGAGTAAAAATAGCCTCTTCAATAAATGGTGTTGGGAGATCTGGACAGCTACATGCAAAAATAAATAAATAAATAAATAAGAAACTAGACCACCAACTTACACGATACACAAAAATAAATTCAAGATGAATAAAAGACTTAAATGTAAGTTGTGACATCACAAAAGTCTTAGAGGAAAACATTGGCAGTAAAATCTCAGATATTTCATACAGCAGTATTTTTGCCACTATATCTCCTAGGGCAAAGGAAACAAAGGAAAAAGTAAACCAATGGGACTACATCAAATTAAAAAGCTGCATGTCTAAAGAAAACATCAGCAATATGAAAGGGAACCAACTGTATGGGAAAACATATTTGCCAATGACATATTGGACAAGGGTTTGATCTCCAAAATATATAAAGAACTCATGACTCCACACAAGGAAGACAAACAATCCAATTAAAAAATGAGCAAAGGACCTAAGTAAACACTTCTCCAAGGATGACATACAAATGGCCCAGAGACATACGAGAGGATGAGCAACATCACTATCCATTAGGAAGCTAAACCACAATGAGATACCACTTCACACCTATCAGAATGGCCATCATTAACAAACCAACAAAGAAGTGCTGGTGAGGAGGTGGAGAGAAAAGAACCCCCATGCACTGTTGGTGGTATTGCAGACTGGTGCAGCCACTGTGGAAAACAGTATGGAATTTCCTCACAAAAACTAAAAATGGAACTGCCTTTTGACTCCGCAATTCTACTGCTGGGATTATACCCTAAAAATCCTGAAACACCAATTCAAAAGAACCTATGCATGCCTATTTCATTGCAGCATTATTTACAATAGCCAAGAGCTGGAAACAGCCTAAGTGCCCATCATTAGATGAATGGATCAAAAAACCGTGGTACACTTACACAGAGGAATACCACACAGCAGAAAGAAAGAAGGAGCTCCTACCTTTTGCTATAGCACAAATGGAACTGGATAATATTATGCTAAGTGAAATAACCCAGCTGGTGAAAGACAAATACCATATGACCTCACTTATAAGAGGAACCTAATGAATAAAACAAACAAACAAGCACGATAGAACCAGAGGGATGGAAACAAGAACAGACTGACAGTGACACAAGGGGACTGGGGAGGAGGATAAGGGTGGAAAGAAGGGTAAGGCAGTAGTCAAGGAACATGTATGAATGACCCGTAGACATGGACAATGGTATGGGGATTGAGTGGCAGTGGGGGGTGGGCAGGGTGGAAGAGGAGAAAGGGGAAAAAACTGGGACAATTGTAATAGAAGAACAATAAAATATTTAATAAAAAATACCTTTAAAAAAGAGAAACATTACCTTCTTGGATGAACAGTAAAATTATAAGATTTATTCCAAATCTAAAAATTTAAAATATTAAAGTAAAAGTAAACTTGTTTTAAAATACAGGAAAAAATATAGGTATGTGTTCATTATATATATATTTGTTTATGTGTGCATGTACATTTATTTATATGCATGCCAGGGTGTGCGGGGGTGTGCATGTGTGCTCCATCTTTGTCGGCTAAAAGG
Source organism: Carollia perspicillata (assembly GCA_004027735.1). NCBI lineage: Eukaryota > Metazoa > Chordata > Mammalia > Chiroptera > Phyllostomidae > Carollia > Carollia perspicillata. The sequence goes on along the minus strand of PVKM010012171.1, from coordinate 29,861 downwards.
TCCTAGAAACAGACACATTCTAGGACCAATGGCTGCCTCTAGCACTCAGACCTTGCTCTCTATGCAATTCCATTCCCAACTGTAAGTACCCAGGCTCCTGGGAAAAATGGTTGGTTCCAAAGCTGGGGTAGGAGAAGCACAATGAACTTAGAATGCCTTTTTAAAGCCAGGAACAGGGAAGTTTTATTTTTTGAGTGTTTGTTTTTAAAGGTGGAAGTCTGTTAAAGGGACACAGGTGCCAACATACATAAAGGTGCCCCAACTGACTAAATATGCAACATGGTGATGCCATTGGTTTGTCTCATGTCAGCTGTGATTCTTGCCCTGACTCAGTGGGCAAGAAGTAGAGGGTAAAACCTTTGTCTCTGTTAATACTTACAGAACACGTCTCTTCAGCATTTTAGTTACACCTACACTTGCAAATACTAAATCCTCATTCTGACTCTTGTTACCTCAAGCCTGATCTATTGCAACTTACTCCAACTGTTTTCTCTACTCACTAATCCACTCTGTCAGCCTGCCAAAGTTGTCTTTCTAACAGGAAAGGTATTTTCTGCTGAAAGCTTTCTCTTCTGCTTCGCATCCGGAATGGTTTTGTATTTCTTGTATCCAGAAGGGATTGTGAATCCTTTTCTGAAGTCAACGTTTTGAGATGCCCATTGATGCTGACTTAGATCCTCTGTTTCTAAAATGTATTAAGAATGCCACTGGCATCAAACCTTTCAGGGAGATGCCATCTGAAAGTTGTTTGGGGACTTTTGATCACCTCAAATGTCACATAAATATCTAGCAATACCAACAGTAAACATACTCCTGTTCCCAGGGAGACACAGTTGAGTATTGACCTTCACTGCAATATCTGGAAGAAACAGATCTTGTCCTTTGATCACAGAGCTCATCTTTCCTGTCTAGCACATCTCCCTATAGTGTCCTGGGAGTGCTACATGCCTGTGCTTTTGTGTCCTAAAATTCAGTTAAAACAGAGGGTTGTAAAAAGAGTGATGAGACCCTCTAAGTAACAAATGCAGTGTGGCCATTGTGCAGATGAAGAAGAAATAAAATGTGCATAGTAGCATTGACACAAACTTTCTTTTATGTTAGATGTTTTATTCTTAACAAATTTGAACCAGGTGCATAATATATATACATTATCAGTTTAATATGAACCAACTCTGTCCCTGCTATACTTAGTGTGAGTTACCACTGGTCCTTGATGAGGATGATGTTATTAAATCAAAGTTGTTTTTTAATGAGGAAAATTTTAATGTATCAGCCATGTAAAATGAATAAAGATAACTTATCATGCCTATTCTGTCTGCTGATTCTGGTTCTATCTAGAATAGTATTTTAGTTTTCATGATACTTATCTCTTGAATGAATTAAAGAAAATATTAAAATTAGTCATGAATGATTTGCTCAGATACTATGTAACACAAATATTTTCCAGACAGATTAGTAGTGCTGACTCTCTGATGCAAAATTCATGAACTTGGATTTTTTCATGCTTTTTAAGGTCTTTCATATGTTCCTGAGCTTGATTTTGAAATTTTGACATAGCTCTACTAATTCTATGATTTTGAACTATGTGCTATTGTCAAATTGAGAAGTTTCTTCTCATATAACAATGTTTACTATACACTATCAAGTAAAAAGTGGAGACTATACTTAGTTTTCATTTTTTAACTTAGCTGTTTTCAACTTTACTTAGGAATAACATATATACAATAAAATTCACCCATTCAGAGAGTGTAGTTCTATGACTTTTGATAAATGGTATAAGCATCATCATAATTAAAACAGAGAACATTTTTAATTTTTTGACGTAAATCCCACACTGCTTTCCACAGTGGCTGCACCAATCTGCATTCCCACCAACAAGGCAAAAGGGTTCCCCTTCACTACATCTTCACCAACACTTGTTGGTTGATTTATCGATGACAGCCATTCCGACAGGTCTAAAGTGATATCTCATTGTGGTTTTAATTTGCATCTCTTTAATGATTAGTGATATTGAGGTCTTTTCATATGTCTATTGGCCATCTGCATGTCCTCTTTGGAGAAGTAGTGCCTATTCAGGTCATTTGCCCATATTTTAATTGGTTTGTTTGGGGGGGGGTTCTTTGGTGTTGAGTTTTATAAGTTCTTTATAAGTTTTAGATGACCCAGTGATTCCACTTCAGGGAATTTATCTAAAGAAACTCGAAACATTACTTCAAAAGAATGCATACACCCACATGTTCATTGCAGTGTTATACACAATAGCCAAGATTCGAAAGCAGTCCAAGTGTCCATCAGTAGATGAGAGGATAAATGAGCTTATGGTACATTTACACAATGGAATATTGCTCAGCCATAAACAGAAGAAAATTTGCCCTGACCAGTGTGGCTCATTTGGTTGAGTGTTGTACTGCAAAGCTAAAGGCTGTGGTTTGATTGGCAGTCAGGGCCCATGCCTATGTTGAGGCTCCTGTCCCTGTTTGGAGCACATATATGCAGCAACCTGTCAATGTTTCACTCTCTCTCTTTCTCCCCCCCTTCCCTTCTCTCAAATAAATAAATAAACAAACAAACGAACAAATAAATAAATAAATATTTTATAAAACAAGAAAGTTTTACCCTTTGGGATAGCACGGATGGACCTGGAGAACATTATGCTAAGTCAAATAAGCCAGTCAGAGAAAGACAAATACCATGGGATTTCACTCATATTTGGAATCTAATAAGCAGTTTGAACTAACAAGCAAAATAGAGAGAGTCTCATAGATAGAGAGCAGGCTGAGAGCTCTGGAGAGGTTGTAGGGAAGAAGGACTGAGTAACAAACAAAAAACTAGAAAGAGAACACAGGGACACAGACAACCGTGTGGCAGCTGCAGGGTGGGGGAAGGCCGGTGAGTGGAGGTGGAAGAGGGTATATGGGAGATAAAGTATAATGGAAAAAATACAATAAAAAGTGGTTTACATTTAAAAAGGAGGGAGAACATTACCTTCATTTTTCCACCGTCAGCTGTGACACCTACTAATCTTTTATATTTATTTTTTTAATTTCATATAAAATTTCATATATGCAATATACTTTCATAAAATATCATATAAAAATGTCACAAAGCTTTTAATTTAGTGTATGATTTATAAATCAGGTTTTAAATTTCTGATTTCTTACAATTGTCTGTGTGTAAATATTTTCATACCAGAAAATGTTAATGGCTGTTCTCTTTCAGTGATGGTCTTACAGCGGCAGACATTTGTGATTCGTCTCCCTTTCCCATTCCTTCTCCTTCATGTGTCAGCCCCCAGGTCTCATTCTGGCATCAAACTCTCCACTACTTGCAGTTCTTGTTGCCTGGGTGGCAGTTGTCCCCCCTGGTCCCCCAAGTCAGTCAGCACACGAACCTGTGCAGGATTCAGGGATAAGCCCACTCAGAACTGACTCAGTTCTGAAGCGTTGGTTTCAGCCATCAGGGTGCAAAATCTTTCTCTTTTTCCCATATGATTTGGGACTGGAGGGAAGATTGTGTTAGAGTAGCTAGAGTGCAGCCACACTTCCTAAGAATGGAGGCAACCTCATGCATAGCAAAATCAGAGGTAGCGAGGCAACCTCATGCATAGCAAAATCAGAGGTAGCGAGACGGAAATCTGGCTCTGGAAACATCATTTGATCTCAAATCAACTGGTGCCTGAAGCTAGTTCAAGCCCTGCTCTGTCAGTTCTAGGAGCCAATAGCTCTTTTTGCTTAAGCAATTTGGATTGGATTTTCCTGTTACCTATGGTAGAAAGAGTCCCAACACTTCAAAATTATAGGTAATTTTTTCTTAGTACTTTTAAAAATATTTTCTATTTTTCTATGATGGACATAATAATTATAAATAGAACCCCCAATAAATGTTACAATATTATTTAAAAGTTTCCAAAATAGTATTAACAAAATTTTCCTTTTATCTTTGGTGTTGAAAAATCTAGTTATTTTCTTAATGTTGCATCTGAATTTTATTTTGCAGATAAAGAATACATTCCCTCAAAGAAAGGACTTTTTTCAAAATCTTGGTCAAGCTATTTTGGCAACTGATGATACTCAGGATGGTTTTAGAATAATCTTCTTACTTTCTTTGAAGTTAACTTAGATTTTAAAAAGCCTCAGGTTTTTTTTATCTACATCAAAGTATTATAGACAACAGTTATCATTCTATAGTGATTTCCATCCTAGGCTAGGAAAACTTGGACGCTTCTTTTTCTTTAGGGACAACTTTATTTGCAACTTGTTGGTATACATTTTATTAATACAAGGCCCTAAATTTAACTTGAGCCCTCACAGATTAATTCTGATTGTTGAATATTTGCTAAGAAATAGTCTGAGCTCCCAGTTGTCTTAGGTTAAAATGTACTGAATTCAGGGAAGCTGAAGAATAGCTAGGTGGTGATATGCGTCACCCTAAAATAAAAGGGGCCAGAGGGTCTGCATGGAAATCTGGAAAAATAAATTATGTATTGTCTTAGTTCTTTCAAGCTTCTATAATAAACCAGCATAGACAGGGTAACTTACAAAAATCAGAATTTGTTTTTCGCTGTTCTGGAAGCTGGAAAGTGCAAGATCAAGGTACCAGAAGATCTGGCGTCTAATCTGTTTCCTGGTTCATAGATGGCTGTTTTTTCACTGTGTCCGCATGCAGTGGAAGGGTGTGAGAGAGCTCTCCAGGATCTCTTTTACATGGCACTAACCCCATTCACGAGTGTTCCACCTCATGACTTAAGCATCTCCTAAGGGTTCTGCCTACAAGTACCATTAAATTGGGGATTAGGTTTTAACCTGGATTTTGGGAGTACACAACTATTCAGTGTACAGCATATTATGTTTCAGGAATTTGTTTTGGACATTGAGTATACACAGATGAAACATATCTTCAACCCTCCCCTTGAGGACCTTATTGTTTAGTGAGTGGCGACATTCTGGGTGACGTTAGCTAGATCACTCGTGTGCAAGGGCTTTGTGTCAGTTTGGGCTCCTGGTAGAAAACAAGAGAAACTTGGCTCTGGAAACTCAAGCAAAGCATTCGCTTTTGGAAGGATCTGACGTTGTTCACTAAACAAAGGTCAGCTGAAGAACCCAGCTGGAAAGGACAGGAAATGGGGGTGCTTTGGGCATCCTGTCGCAGGAACTAATCTACAATTTCAATAAATCAGCTCCATATTTTTTCCTTCTCTTTGTTTCTCTACTAAAAATATAAAGTCCTGGGAAATAAAAAGTCTTAGGCTGATAAGGGCAAATCATCTCGTCTAGAGAGATCCGTTAGCTCTGCTTTTACCAGAAGAATGGCAACCAAGATTATGTTTACTGTGTTCAGTTAGGATATAGCAGTGGGTATAAAACTTGCCCACTTAAAGCCCCCACTCATGAGATGAATGATTCATGTTTCAGGATGACTCCATATGGATGCCTCCTATCTCACGAAATAATTCTGTAAAATGCTGAACACAATGCTTGTCACATGTGAAGCTGCAATAGATGGTGGTAGTTACTATGGCTTTTGTCACTCCAAAATTATGCTTTTAATACTTCTTTTATATATTTCATTGCGATGTCCTGGGACAATTTTATATTCAGGTCACTCCTTCAGAATATCTGAGGATAGTGGCATAGCAGTCTACTATCACATCATGGAATCAGGTCTGGACAAGGCAGAAGTATGACCTTTGACCTGGAGTGAGACCTGAACTAGAAGTAGAGCAAGGATTGGGCAACTGACCTGGCTAATTGCAGGTCTTGCCTTTAGAAACATATCCCAGTGGGCCAAATACAGGATTCACGGTTCAAGGGGGCAAAATTGTCCTCATTGATCACTTATGGTGGATTGACTTTTCGGTCCCAAAGCTTCATTCTCCTGTAATAGAATTAGATGTCTGCATTGTTGTTATGGCCTCACTTCCCTCCACCCTTGGACTTTGGGCCGTGTGGCCTGCTCTGGCTAATAGGATTTTAGAATGTTGATGAATGGAGGCTGGAAGTGTGCTTGCACTTTTGAGTTTTTTGATCTTCTGCCATTCTCGTGAGAAGAACAGAATGAGACACAAGGCCCTGGAATGAGTCACATGAAGCAGAGCTACCTCATATGACCCTCAGATGCATAATTGAGAAATAGTTGCCTAATTGTGATGTGTCACAAAATTTTAGAGTGGCTGGTGATGTCATATTGTTGTGGCAATAAATGACTTACATACTACTTTTTAAATTTCTTTGTAGGTGACTAAGAGATAGAAGATGAGAGGATGTGTAGTGATCTCCAAGAAAAAAAAATTATTAATGAATTGAGATTTGATGGACATATTTTCAAATATGATCATTATAAAAGATCTGTACTTCACAAAAATGACTTTCCAGCATTACATAATGTAAACTTCACATGAAATATATAATTTTAATTTATTTATAGAGGGAGGGGAAGGGAAGGAGAAAGTGAGGGAGAGAAATATCAATGTGTGGTTGCTTCTTGCATGTTCTCCACTGGGGACCTGGCCCACAACCCAGGCATGTGCCCTGACTGGGAGTCAAGTGGGTGACACTTTGGTTCACAGCCCACGCTCAATCCACTGAGCCACACCAGCCAGGGCCACACAAAATATTTTATGTTGTTGACATTAAACAGATAGGCAGATATTTCTCCAGCAAAATAGGTTCCTTTTGTAATTTGGGACACACAGTCCAATAGCAAATTACCCACAAATACAGAGAAGAAAAGGAGAGTAATGTTTTTTTTTTATGGACTTGAGAGCAGCTGTTGTAAAGACTCTAAAGGGGAAAATGAAAAGTTTGAGGTATAGAGATTTTGCATTGGGTGCATTATGGAAGTCTCCCATTGGCTGGGCTGTTACGGAGCAAGGAGGAAATATTTTTTCTTCCTGCTGAGGTAGTGAAGTAGTATCACTTTCTGTTGAATATGCAAGGTGCTCTCTACCTGATGGAGTCAGTCATGTGCATTGAGCGACATGTGCTTGAGAGGTCTCTTCTAGTCTCCCAAGTCCATTTTCAATAAGGTTTCTGTTTATTAATACTCACAGTCTAACATTGCTAAAGAACGTATCTCTTTATGTCTGCCTAAATAAAAATTATGTGGCTCCATCAATTACCTAATTAACATTCTGTTAAATGACTATGAAAGAAAATGATAGTGGCATTTGTATACTACTTTTAATTTTAAGAAATAAATTGCATCATGTCTGAATAGAGTAAGTGACAAAGCAGCTCCAACACATGTGCTCAACAGTATGTAGAAGGCAAGTTCTATTTTAATGCTATTTCAACAGAAGCAATAGGTTAACATTGAAATGAATACCATTAAACTACAAAAAAACTAATTTTTGTAGTTACAGTTATGATAAAATTGTGATAATATGCCTTAATTTTTCCTAGTGTTGTATTTCCTATTCTTTTGTAAAGATGTCATCCAAAGCTTTGGAAATAAAACATTATGTTCAGGGAGTTTTTCTTTTCTAGAACTTTATAGAGTTAACTTAAAAGATCATAGTGTTACTTTGAGTTTTCCCAGAAGCAGATTTTTCAAAAGATCAAAATATGTTCACTGATACTTAGGACAAAGGCAAAGCCTTTATGTTGAAAGCTATTTCTGCTGTAGATAAGGTAACAAAATTTAAAGTTTATCAAATAACTTAAGTAAACATTAAGGGCCCATCTTTTTGGAAGAGGATAAAAGTAAAATGGAGCACCAGTAATGGCAGGAGTTGCCACCTGTCTCATCTATTTCTGCAAAAGAGCCTCCTGAACTTAGTGGCACACAGCAACAACCATCACAGGTCATGAGTATCTCCCACAGAGCTGCACTGCAGGCTGGTTGGACTCAGGTAGGTAGTTTCACTGAAGGTGTCTCCTGCTGTGCAGACAGTGGCTGAGGATGGAGTCATTTTGTTGTTTTCCATAATTTTACTTTCAATACCCTGGTAGGAGTATTTATTTTCTTACGGTGCCTTTATAATTTCATTTCGTGATCTAGTCTTTGATTTATTGATAATTTTCATGATATTAAGAAGGGCCTACTCTTTTATCTAACTAGTCTTAGATAAGCAATTGTTGATTTATCATACATACTTTTAATCTTTTCACATTTGGTAAATCCCAGGAAGAACTGAAAAAAAAAGATGGGAAAATGTTTTGATGAGCTAAAGATAATATTTTATAGAAATTATTGCATTTATTATTGTGTTACTGAGAAGCTAAAAAAATTGCATGACACCCCCTCTGACTCTGATTTGTCTCTATGAAGTAGGCATAATTAACTCCGTACTGCTGACTTTTTCACAAAAGAGTCATTTCAGCATCTAATTTATGTTCAGTGCAAATATTGAAGGAAGTATAAATGTTTTAATGCCAGTTGGCCTGCATGAGTTAGTGCTAACTTTCTGTTGTTTATTCAATTTTCTGTTTTATATTTTAGCGTGAAATCTTAAGAATGAAGACCTTATTTTAAGATTTCCTAGCCTGAGTTTGATTTGATTAGAAATGCCACTGAAAATTGGACTGTGGGGGAGTCTAGAAACATTTCTATCACAGAATAAAAATAGCAATGACAAAGGAACATAAAAATAAAAGCATAGAACATCATCTGAGTTTTTGAACATTCCTTTAGATATAGTTTGGATTTCAAATGAGATTTGGATAGAACTTCAGAATATTTTGATATAGAATTGAAGATTTTAATTTATTTCTTATTTTTATTTTTAATTATATTTTATTGGTTATACTATTATAGTTGTCCTGAATTTTCCCCATCCCCCCACCCAGCATCCCCCACTCCCTTAGGCAATCTCCACACCATTGTTCATGTCCACGGGTCATGCACATAAGTTCTTGGGCTCTTCCATTTCCTATACTGTACTCTACATTCCCATGACTATTCTGTAACTACCTATTTGTACTTCCCAATCCCCTTACATTTTCACTCATTCTCTCCCTTCCCCCTCCCATCTGGCAACCCTCTGGTAAACTAATTCCTTTTCTCTTGTTTTTAAGAGCCTCTTTTTATCCTTAACCTTTGGCCTTTTAATAATGATTTGTCTGGGAGTGGGCCTGTTTGCCTCCATTATAATTGGGATTCTCTGTGCTTCCTGGACTTGTATGTCTATTTCCTTAACCAAATTTGGAAAGTTTTCTTTCATTATTTTTTCAGACAGATTTCCAATTTTTTGTTCTTTGTCTTCTTCTGGCACCCTTATGAGGTGAATGTTGGACCTCTTAAAGTTGTCCCAGAGGCTGCTTATACTATCCTCATTTTTTGGATTCTTGTTTTCTTATTGTTGTTTTGTGTGGTTGTTTTTTTATTCCTTATGTTCCAAATCATTGATTTGATACTCAGCTTTGTCCATTCTACTGTTGTTTCTCTGTAGATTGTTCTTTACTTCAATTAGTGTATCCTTCATCTGTGACAGGATCTTTTTTATGCTGAGGAGGTCCTCATTAAGTCCCTTGAGCATCCTTATAACCAGTGCTTTGACATCTGCATCTGATAGATTGCTTATCTCCATTTCATTTAGCTCGTTTTCTGGAGCTTTTATCTGCTCTTTCATTTGGGCCATGTTTCTTTGCCTCCTTGTTTTGTCAGCCTCCTTTTCTTTATTTCTTTGTATTAGACAGAGCTGGTTTGACTCCATGTCTTGGTAGTGTAGCCTGATGTAGTAGGTGTCCTGTAGGGTCCAGTGGCATAGCCTCCCCTATAACCCAAGCTGGGCACTTGAGGTGTGCCATTGGTGTGGGCTGAGTACACCCTCCTCTTGTAGTTGAGCCTTGGTTGCTCTTAGTAGATCAATGGGAGGGATTTACCCATGTCAGTCAGCTGCAAGGACAGGTTGTGACCACTGACCAACTCCTGCCCTCTGTAGGGGATCATCTGTGCAGGGGCAGGGTGGTGGTGCTGTCCACTGGGTGCACTGGCCCTGGGGTTTTCCAGGTGGTGCTGGCCAAGGTCAGCTCCCACCTGTGTTTCACCTGGGGCCACCCAGCATAAGCTGTAAAGAAATGTGAGATGGCTGCTTGAATTGAATTTTGAACTGGCTTCTTCTGATGTCTTAAGAGGGGATTTTCATTTTAATACACCTCAATTATAGCTTTGTGTAGCTTGTATCTCCATCCCTAGGGTGACTGTGATGCTCTTTGTGTGTGCTTGTTAACACCCTTTGTGTACAACTCAGTCTTGGCCTTTATTATAGAGAGTAGTTGTGATGTGTCTGTCTTCCCCATCAGTTCCTAAACTGCTTAATGGCAAGGTCCATTATGTGTGTGGCTATACATTTGGTAGGGCAAATACCAACTTTCTAAGCTTTTTCTTATGTTGTACTTTTATTTTTTAAATTAATATACAGTACCATACTATACTTTATTGATTCCATGTTTCTGTGTTGTTCTGGTAACTGTCTTACTCTACTCAGGCTGTTAAAACAAAGTATACTGACAGGCTTATAAAATCAGAAACTTATTTCTCACAGCTTTGGAGGCTGAAAATCAGAGGTCAGGGTGCCAGTATGGTCAGGTGAGGACTCTCTTCCAGACTGCAGACCTTGTATCTTCACAGGGTAGATTGAGACAGGGATCTTTCTGAACGCCTCTTTGATAAGATACCTTTCAAGAGGGTTCTATCCTATTAACTTAAGCAACTCTCTAATGCCCCACCTACTAATACTACTAACTTTGGGGGTTAGAATTTCACCATACAAATGTTGGGGGGACACAAACATTCATACAATAGCAATAACTTAGCACAGTGCCTACCTTATGGAGAGGGTCAGCAAATACTTGTTGAAAAACATAATGATAACCAACATTTATTCATTCTACTTAATTGAATTTCTTTGGGTCATACATTTTTCATAAACAAATAAAATAGTTTTAAATTAACCTATTAAATTAATAGTTTTTCTCCTTCAATATTTTAAATAGTTCCTCTACTCTCTTTCTTTTTAATTTGAGCTATCCATAATAAAATTTTTTTCTGAGTTAAAATAAACTTCACCTTTGTCCAAATGGAATAATTAGAAATTCGGAACAAGTGATTTGAATTAATGAGTTTTTACTGTGTTCAGTATCATTCTAGAATATTAGACTCAGAGGAGAACTTAACTTTCATGTGCTAATTAAGGTCTTCCATGTTAGCCAAAGGAGATGGGAGAGGAGAACAGAAAAGCCTTCACCAGGCCATAGGGGCCTGAAAGGAAGGTCATTTGAGGACAGAGAGCATGGTGCTCACTTCCTAACAACAGCTCTGTGGTTCAACAGCTCCCAGCTGTCTTCTCCTGAGTGGACACTCACTACTTTCAGGGCTGGAGCTGCTATTATAGAGACCTGGTTGCTCCAACCACCTCTTGTTCATGGCTTATCCTGATTCACAATTTCTACCACTGCTCTCTCTGCTTGCTTTATCCTTCTGCCTAGACTAGCAAGTACCGATGCTCTCCATAGGCTGCAAATTCAAACAAAACTCAAATTCAAAGGATCTGGTTGCTTCAGAAAGTCTCTCTCCTTATGCCTGGTGGAGATCTCCTAAAATGCTGGCCACCCTCTACATTAGCTGCTCTGGACAGCAAGGTTTACCTTCTTAGACAGTTTGTGGGGATGGAATGAGCTCAAGTTATACCACTGGCAGCTCTTCTGTGACTCAACAGAAGCAGAAAGCAAAGCCTAAGAAGTTAGGTGGATCCAATGAGGATTTCTTTCAAAGCCTACCCTGATCTAGGTCCCTGAAGTATATTATCTCCCCGATATTGAGAAATTTCATCTCTTTGTCCCATTTCTTTCAACCTTCTCCAAATGTTTGGATTAAGCCTGCAAAACTTGAATTAACAGACATATCTTGTTTATACAATGTTTAAATATATTGCCAATGTATGTTTTATTAGAACAATTTGCCCTTAAAAATTAAGCATGGCTATGTTTTCCAGTTTAGCATGTAACGACATTAGGAGATGCTAGTCTATCTTAACAACAAATAAGAAGCTGAACAAGCTGTGAAATCAACAATTCTTCTGAGACTGGTAAGAGAATTGAGGTCATAAGGCAAATTGCTGCCCCCAAAGATGGAGAGAGAGGTAGATACAGAGAATCACAACATACTGGGGCAGAAACATCCCTGGAAACCAGTGATAGGGTAGGACAACCTAAATTGTTATTGACAAATTGCTGGAGGCTACGTGTGAACAAATCCAAGAATTTAAAACTCCAGGTAAAGTTATAGGGACACCCCACACTTCTGTGAGATCTGTTTTCAGAGGAAACTAGTTAAGCAGAGCCTAACTTAATAGAAATACTAGGAAAAATAGATGAATCCACTATTATAATTGGAGACTTCAGCATGACTCTATCAGATATAGACAGATCCAGCAGGGAGAAGATCAAGAGGGATAGATTTGAGCTCAACATTGCTATCAGTCAGCTGTATATAATGAGCACCCATAGCCTATTTTATCCAACAGCAGAATGCACAGTGTTCTCGAGTTCATATGAGACATCCATCAAGATAGACCCACATTCTAGACCACAAATACACCTTAACCAATTTAAAAGAATAGAATTTATACAAAGTCTGCTCCTAGATCACAGTGGACTTAAACTAGAAATCAATGACAGCAGAATAATTGGAAAATACCAAAACACATAGAAATTTAAAAATATATTACTAAGTAACATGAGTTAAAGAAAAGAATCTCAAAAGAAGTAGATATTTTAAAATATTTTGAAAATGAAAACACAACTTACCAAAATTTGTGAGATACAGGGAAAACAGTTCTTACAGGAAAATTTACAGCATTGAACATATTAGAAAAGAAAGGAGATCTAAAATCAATCATTTTAGCTTCCTTCTAGTAAACTAGAAAAAGAAGAGCAAATTAAATCCAAAGTAGAGAGAAGAAAATAAACTAGTAAGAATCAGAACAGAAATCAATCAAACTGAAAACAGGAAATCAATGAAACCAAAAGTGGATAATTGATCAGTAACATCAATAAGCCCTTGTAGCCAGGCTATTAAATAAAAAGGAGACAAGACACAAATTACTACTATCAGAAATGAAAGAAGGGACATCACTACAGATCCACAGACATTAAAAAGATAATAAAGAAATGCTATGAAAAAGTATATGCCCACAAATTTGATAGCCTAGATGAAATGGATTAATTCCTTGAAAGGTAAAATCTGTTAATACTAACATAAGAAGAAATAGACAATCTGAATAGACCTTTATCTACTAAAGTAAGTACAGGTAAGAAAGAAATTATACCAATTTTTTATACTCTCTTCCAGACAGTAGAAGCAGAGGGAATATTTCCTAAATCATTCTATTAGGCCAAACACATTACAAAAAAAGAAAACCACAGACCCAAGCTTTCATGAACACAGATGTAAAAATTTTCAACAAAATATTAGCAAATGAACTCCAAAATATATAAAAATAATTATATATCATGAAAAAGTGGGTTTTATCACAAATAGATGGGCTAGCTTAGCATTTGAAAATCAATCAGTATAATCCATTCATATCAACAGGCTAAATAAGCATGATCACATAATCATATCAATAGATGCAGTAAAAACATTGGATAATATACAACATCTATTCATGAGAAAAACTCTCAGCAATCTAAGAATAGAAAATTTTCTCAAGTTGATAAACAGTATCTACAAGTATCTCCAGCTAACATTCTACTTAATGATGAGAATCTGGAAGTTTTCTCACTAAGATCAGGTACAAAGCAAAAATGTCCCTTCTTACTACTTCTTCTCCATGATGTATTGGAAGTACTAGCTAAGTCAATATGAGAAGAAAAAGAAATAAAAGTATACAGTCTGGAAGGAAGAAATACAAATGTCTTTGTTCAAAGAAACCATTATTATGTATATAGAAAATCCAAAAGAATCCACAAAATAATCCTGGAACTAACAGGCAATTATAGCAAGATAGCAAAATATAAAGTTAATACACATAAGCTAATTGATTTTCTATATACTACCAATTAACAAATGGAACTTGACATTCAAAAATACAATACCATTTACATTAAAATCCTCAAAATAAAGTACTTAGGTATAAATATAACAAAATAAGTATAATATATATGTATATATGTGTATATATATGTGTACATATATATAAACAAAATTGTGATGAAATATATCAGATGATATAAGTTAACAGAGATACTCCATGTTCATGGATAGAAAAACTCAACATTGTCAATGTCATTTTTTCTCAAACTGATCTACAGATCCATACAACCATGATAAAATTCCCAACAAGTTATTTAGTGGATATCAATAAACTAATCCTAAAGTGTATAGAGAGTGGCAACAGATCCAGAATAGTCAACACAATATTGAAGGAGAAAGAGTGAAAGGACCAATGCTGTCTGACTTCAAGATTTACTATAAAGCTACAATAACCAAGACAACGTGGTAGTGGTGAGAGAACAGAGATATAGGTCAAGGGAACAGAACAGAGAGCTCAGAAATAAATAACACAGATACAGTGGCCTGGTTTTTGGCAAAGGAGCAAAGATAGTCTCTTCAACAAGTGGTATTGGAACAACTGAACATCCACATGTAAAAAAATGAATTTAGATGCAGACCATATACCCTTTGCAAATTAACTGAAAACATATCATAACCCTAATGTAAAACTCAAAACTATAAAACCCCTCAAAGATAACATAGGAGAAAATCTAGATGACTTTGTGTTGCCAATGACTTTTTAGACATAACACCAAAAGCACAATCCATGAAAGAATGAATTGATAAACTGGACTTCAATAAAATTAAAATTTTCTGCCCCATGAAAGATACTTTCAAGAGAATAAAAAGTGAAAGAAAAAAATTTATGAAAGATATATATGATAAAGAACTATTACCCAAAATACATAAAGAACTCTTAAAACTTAACAGTAAGATAACAAAAACCCAATAAAAAATAGAGCAATGAATTTAAAGGCACCTCACCAAAGAAAATATACAAATGGTAAATAAACATATGTAAAGGTTCTCCATACAATATATCATAAAGGACATGCAAATTAAAATGAGATACTACTACACACCTACCAGGATGGCCAAAGTCCAGAACACTGACATCAAATGTTGGCAAGGATGTGGAACAACAGAGGCTTTCATTTACTTGCTGGTGGAAATGCAAAATGGCACATCTACCTTGGAAGATATGCTTGGTGGTCTTACCATACTCTTATCATAAATCTAGCAATCATAGTTCTTGGTATTCACCCAAAGGAGGCGAAAACTTACATCCACTCAAAACTCTGCATTTGGATGTTTACAGCAGCTGAATTCATTATTATCAAAACTTAGAAGCAATCAAGATATTCTTCAGTAGTTGAATGAATGAATAAACTATGGTATATCCTGATAATGAACTATATTCAGCACTGAAAAGAAATGAACTATAAAGCCATGAAAAAATGTGGAAGAAACTTAAATGTACATTACAAAGTGAAAAAATCCTATCTAAAAAGGTATGGACAGTATGATCCCAACTATATGCTGGAAAAGGCAAAATGATAGAGACAGTTACAAAATCAGGGGTTGCCTCAGGTTGTGGGGAAGGAAGAAATGACTAGATACAGGATTTTACATCAGCGAAACTACCTAAACTAGCAAAAGTAGTGTCTTCCTGGGATCATTAGTAAAGATTAGTTATTAGATACCCGAGCACTTGCTGAAACATCTGCATGAAGACACACAAAAATAGAGCTACTCAATGTTTGTGGTGTGAAGGAAAGGAAATGTGTTATTTTCCATTAATTCTTGATGTTGAAGCATTCAGTTTTGGTGTCTCCCATATATAAGGTAAAAGATCTGAGACATTCATTAGTTTATAAATATCATTTAAGGAGGAAGAATTTTAAGTGAATGATCATTCACACATCTACTTCTGGCTTGTAATTTAAGGAGATGGGAATGGCATCTTTACTTTGGGCAGGTACCTCTGAGAATAAGTATAATATATTAACAACACAAAGTCTCAGAAGGCATTCTTCTCCCTTTCTCTAGAATGGCTTGTTATTGAGGGCTTTCTCCTTTGTATATTCCCATCTTTGTAGATGATATTGCAAAGTTTTTCTAATTCCCTCTTTGATAATTGGAGCTGTTTATAAACCACGTAAGTGCACCTGCTCCTGAGTTGCTGGCTCATATCTTCCTGCCCAGGGATCAGTCACTGTGGTAGATCCCCTGGGCTGCACTGCATTCTAGGCTTCCATCTTTAGATAGTCTGCAGGCATGAAGGACAGAGATCTCATTTAGGGAGGGACTCAAGCTTTTTCCAAAGTCAGACTGCTTGGCAGTCACTGAAGAGTTCTGGAAGCATCCTTTATTGAAAGTTTCATGGCAGGGTTATTTTTTTTACATGTCTGCTAGGTCAGTTTGTGACTCTTATGATATGGACTTTCTTCTTGAATACAGTACATCTAGCACAGTACTTGGCTCGTAATGGTGCTCAATAAATAGTATTTTGTATTTTTTCCCTGCAAGAGAGCTACAGGAAAACAACTGCAGAGGAATTTTAGAAGACGAAGAGACGACAATATATAGTGGAGATGAAGATCAATATATTTTGGGGATGAGACTGACTTGAACCAAGGGCCAAGGAGTGGGTTTCTTCATTCATTCAACAGGCACCGTAGCCTGCCCACCATATTTCAGGTATTGCTAGGAATGGGAGTATCATGCTGACCAACAAAAAGCACAAGAGTTTCAAACAAGTACTTGTGAGGCAAACATTCATCAAACAATTGCATAAAAAATAATCACATTTACATGGCAAACAATGTAAATAACCAAAATGAAAATGGTGAAATAAATTAGGTTCCCTTGATTTAATCTTATGTAGTCATTGAAACTGTCTCAATAAATTGTATAATAATTATAATAACACTATTTTAACAGCAGGAAATAAAAATACAGATATAATCCCTATTTTATAAAAACCATGCATATTTGCCTATGCTTAGGAAAGTTGATTATATGCCACATTGAACAGTGATTAATCCTGATAATGAGATTTTGAAGGAAGTTCTCATTAAGAGTAATGTTTTGCCAGGAGGCAAGTAGATTTGGTTTTCCCTTGTTTAAATTTACAATTAGAGTCTTTGCATGCTTTACATGGGGAACTAAAATTTTAACATATTTTCTTTCTTTTGGTTGTTTCTTTTTTTGTTGTTTTGTTTTAATGGGGGCAGGGAATAATGTGAAGGTTCCTGAGAGAATAAACTTTTAAATTCTAAATAAAATATGCTTCCAGTGGTCTTATCAACATTATAATGTATTGACTAATTATTACCCTGCATTTAGTCTGAAAGAAGCAAAGAATTTTTGATTTTGCACTAGGAAGAAACTCAACTTTAAGGAAAGTTCATTTTGGTGAATTTTTCCTTTGAATCCTGGATGGATGTGACTAATATCACTATTGATCATTGATATCTGGTTCCATTCACCTTCTGAGGTACAGTCAGGGCACAGAACCTTACTGACTGCTTGTAGTTAGGCGTGTCCACGTGACTAGCTCTGGCCAATGTGGAGGATCCTTTCTGATAAGAATTTACAAAATGCCAACAAGAGACCTATTACTTCTGCTCTTCCCTGTGAGGCGAATGCAGGCACACTTGCTGAGATGGGGACTCCTGCAGCTTGGGTCCTGGAGTCACTACTGAGCAGAGACCCTCCAGCCCTACTCCCCCTCCCACCTACTGCCACCCCAGGCCTATGCTGGACAAGTGACTTAAGTGAAAGATACATCTCAGCTGTGGGAGCCACTGAGATCTGGAGCGTTTGGGGTTACCCCACATAACCTAGCCTATCCAAAATAACACAGGGGGCAACTCAGCGCCTGACAGGCCCTGGATTCCCCAAAGATCAAAACAGCCTTCTAAATACTCAAGTTCTCTCTTAGGACAGATTTCCATGCTGCTGCCGCTTTCCACACACAGTGGACTTTCTTTCAGAACAGAAAACAACATTGTAGGGCACGTTGCACGAAATGCCTGGAGAATGAGTTCCTTCTGTGATTTCTAAAGACTGTATTTAGTGCCAAATACCCGAATGGCAGATGTAAAATTCAATCAAACATCTATGTGTTCTCAAATAGCATCTGGATACTTGCTATCAGATAACACATCTGCTGAATTTGGAAAATTTTCATGGGATATTTTGCATAAATAGGTCTAAAGTCAAGGATTTGATCTGAGTTTGGGACTAGAAATCCTATGTTTGGTGAAGTGGACCCAAGATAGAATTGAGCAAAAGCTGACTAGATGTTTTGTTAAATGCTTTGCAGCTTTAAAAGGGGGAGAATCCAGACTCCTTCCTGAAGAGGTATCCCTTAAAAATACATTATTAGTGACATACCACTTTCATTTTTGAAATACAAATTTTCTCTTTCAAAATGCATATAGGGCTGAGGTGGTCACAGCACTTTGTCGTACCTATACCTGGAAATCATTGAAGAAAAGGATGTTTAGGTGCTTAGGTGAGCTGGGGTAGGCTGTGAAGTAGGAAGTGGTTAGGTAGAGAAAAATATGAGGAGAAAGAAGCGTTTTCAGGGAGCAGGAAAAAGGTCCTCAAATGAGGAGACCCTGAGATCTCCCAAAGTTCTTTTCTTCTCTGTGCAGAAGACTCTTGATTTTCATCTTTTAGATGGGATATTAATTAAAAAATGTGCAAGTGGATTCTGGAATCTGAGAGAGAGAGAGGAGCTGTTTTCATGATCCCAGAATCTATATGTAAGCTATGAATGGAGAAGATTCAACATTACCCTTGGAGATCGAAGATCAACATTACTTTTTTAAAAAACCACCAGGTATGGTGGAAAACCATATTTAGGCCTGTTTTCCACATTAAAGAATACTTCAGTGGTAGCTGATGATTTCCACTTGTCATATTCTGTTTCCCGTAAAGTGAAAAGTTTAGGAAGGCAGCGGCCGTAACCCTGGTTCCATCTCTCCTCTCCTAAGCAAGGAGTCCCGGCCTGCTTCATAATTGTCAGTCCTGTGTCTTCCTGATGTCAGCAATTTTTGTTCTGGGAAATGCTGCTTCATTGCTGTTGGCTTCACAGTAGGATCACAAAATGGTTCAAGGTCATGTTCAGTGCCCTCTGGAACTGAGGTGGAAGTAGAGGAAACCCAATTTCCTGCTAGAATCAGTGGAGCTTCTGGTACAAAAGGTCACTGTTGGCTACAACATCTTGTGTGGCTCTGGAACTCACTGAGGGAATTGGGCCAAGCAGACATGGGTGTGGAGCAAGAATTGGCCTTCCACTAATTTACTTGGCTTCATGCTGATGAATAATAATGACTTACATGTCACAGATTTTTATCTAATGAAAGCATGAAGAGTTTTAAATCCCCATACTCCCATCAACCTCTATGCAGCTAACTGAAACTTAAAACAGGCATTGTTCCTATTGTTTCTATTATGGCTTAGGAGGAAAGTTTAATAAAAAATATGCAGAAATATCTGGAAAGAGATAACATTTCAACTCCCATGATTTTGATCAGATTCCTGCATCTAACATCCCTTCCTTCAAATCAGTGAAGATGAATGCTCAGAATGGTAGATTTACATTGCATCTCTCAATGTTGGTAGTCTAATCTCATCGTTGTTAACAAATATTAAAACTTCCAAAGACCCATTCCTCTTCCCCCCATCCCTTTTTTCCTTGTAAGCAACCCACAGCTGTCTTTAGAGAAAAAGCTGGTAATAAATTTGTTATGAGAGCAAACATTTTTTTTTGTTTTGTTTTGTAGCCAGTGTCACTATCAATTCCCCTACCTGACTGATGAGTGTACTGTTACTTTGGATGTTCAGCCTTCAGTGATGTTGTCACCTGTGTTGATCATTTGACTTTCTGCCTACATTGGGAGAAACATATACTTAAGCTTCTTGGGTTCCTGTATGAATTGCTGGGTGTACCAAGACTGTAAGGCCATCCCTCATGTTTTTTTTTTATGCAGCTGGTAAACTGGGAGATAAGTAATGTATCCCTTCTTGGACAAAGAACAGACTGGTTTGCTTTTTGCTAGAAAAGCTGCAGATCTTCCAAGCTCCACGTGATGCTTGCTGTATTGTGAATGAGAAAGTCCTTCGTTTCTGACCCAGGATCTCATGTTTTGTGCTAAGCAGCCAGAAAACTGTTATAGGCTAATTTTGTAGCTTATACATGGAATAAACCAAAACCAAGTCCAGCAGTCTATACTACCTGAACTGTTCTTATATACATGCATTCCCCACCCCAATAGCAAGCCTCTTCAGATCAAGATTCTGAGTCCTCTTTGCATCTTCTTTGGTAAGGTGGTAACAGCTATGCAGGTAGTATCCCCTGGCCATGATGATGAGATGAGCTCATGTCATGATGGGGTGAAATTTTGGCATCAAGAAAACAAAGAAATCACTGTGGCAACTTGTAATGCCTTAACAAAATGCCACTCTTTGCTCACGTCTTACTCATGCCAACTTATGATGTAGGTAATGCTCTTTTGTGGAGAGGATTTTCTGTAGGAAACAGATGTAGAGAATTAAACTGTAATGTGGAGGTGCTGAAAATATTGCAGACATGGTCACTCAACCCTCTGTCCCTACCCCACTGACAAATAGCTTCAGGAAGAATAGTCATTTGTCATGAAGAAGAAAGGCTCACTGCAAGAAAACAAAATAACAGAGCTGTTATTTCTCTATATTTCTGCAATAATACATTTTTTCTCCTTTAGCATTTACTGAGAAGGAAGTGGCAACTTTGAACTAAAAACCATCAAATGGCTGTCTGAAGAGCACAGTAGTTACAAAGATTCGTTGAGTAATTAATTCACTTATCTTGTGGAGGTAGAACACACTCCTTTCTCTACCCAATATATATACAAACCAATTTTCCTCCCAATTTAAACAGACATACTTTTAATGCTAAAAGATGAACAAATATACTCACTTTACACTAAGTCTGTGCCTCGTGAGGCATTCCCAGAAGAGCCGACTCTTTGGTGTGACTGCCATGAGAATTCATCTCTCAGACTTCCTCCCATTGCAGGGACCATAATTGACCTAAAGCCCCAGCCACCTGGCTCCAAAATCCACCACATCTGCACCAAAGCCACACTCCCCACATGTTGCTCTCAGTCATTGGCTGAGTGTGGCAGGAATACTATGGCAGTCTCACCCCTGGGATATGTGGGACTCTTCTGATGAGTGGTTGTGGTTGAGGACTCCTCAACAACCTAGTGGTACTTACCTTACAAGTCACCGAGTCTGAGACACTTTAACCTGAACATCCTTTCTTCTTCCTACTTTTCACTTGGGGTCAGACTTGTGTTACAGTCTAATGGCTCTTCTAACCTCTCCTCAGCTCCCTCTGCATTTCCTCTCACAGAAAACACAACCCATTGGAACCCATAAAATGCAACTCATTGCATTTTATGAATATCCAGGTTTCTCTTTTAACAAAGGAGCAGATCTGTGCCCAGCTCACAGTATGAGTTCAGTGTGTAATTATGGAGCTGAATGTCAATCTGTTCTTAGTCACTGGCTATTTAACAGGGAAGCACTTGGAGGTTTGGCAAATTAGACCCCACCGGTGGGAATTGTTTCTGCTTTTTGGTCTGTCTCTTACTGCTGAGAAATGGTGTTGCCCTGACTGGTGTGGCTCAGTTGGTTGGGTGTCGTCCTGCAAACCAATAGATCACTGGTCTGATTTGGTCCAGGGCACATGGCTGGATAGTGGGCCAGGTCCCAGGTTGGGGCATGTGGGAGAGGCAACCCATTGATGTTTCGCTCACACATCACTGTTTCCCTCTCTTTCCTCCCCCTTTCCCCTCTCTCTAAAAATAAATAAATAAAATCTTTAAAAAGGAGTTAAAAAAGAAATAGTGCTAATTATAAAATTATATAATGTTTTCTACAATACTCTTTAAAAAAACAAATAATGATTTAAGCCAGTCAATTGAGTCTTTAAATTTGAAATTATGACTGCTTTCTGCAAGCACAGAGGCAGATCTCACCTTTGACTTTTCCCTCAAGGTCCTTCTGGCAAGAATGATCAACTCTATATTCGATTCTCCTCTTCAGCCTTGTCCTTATCTCAACGTATTCTGCCTCATGCTGGATTTGTTAAGACACATCAGAATAATTTGTGTTTTTGTGTGGAAAATCACCTTGTCCTCCCCTGGGATTCATGAGCCTTCTGCTAAAGACATGGGAGTGATAGAGATTGAATGCCTAGACTCCTTTGAAGTGAGAGCACAAACCAGGTTTTGGCCTTTCTTTCATCTTGATGTCTATAGAGCTAGCACATGAAGAGAGAGGCTTCTGACTGCTGCCAGATTTCTGTTAGCTTTCAGCCCTTCACTCTTGCCTGCATCTGTGTGTCAAATTCCACTGGAGATACAGAAGCAGATTAGAGAATTTATTTGCATGCAACAGCATATCAAATGATCATATTATGCATTTGCAAAACAATTGTATGAAAATATTGGCGTGCTTTTAAAATGTCGTGACACAGCCCCTAATAAATGCATTCACCTATATTTAGCTGTCAGCTGCTATGGAGTAAGTTAAATTGGCTAATCCCCCAAATTATGGAGTAGTAAGTTTTGGTGAGCAACTTCTCATCACCAGGTGAGGCAAGGTTTGAATGTAAACCTCACCTGTATCTTTTATTCCTGAAAAATGTAATAGCTCACTGTTGGATGTATGTGATTTTATTGGACATAATTAAATATGTTTTGAGCTTGACTTTAAACTAATTGTATCAGAAATTCTATATTCTTATGGTGATTTGCACTATTTCATGTAAGAAGTTTAGTATCTCCCTATGCCTCATGAGAAGGAGGCTCAGCAGTTATTTCTGAGGTTCTTCACTTGTCCATGTGTGCAGGTGTGGTATATGGCCACCCACTCTACTATTCGTCATCATGAGAATGCCTGAAACTGTCAAGTGGGGCTTGCAGCCTCTACAAGTAACTACAAGGTAGGAAGCATAATACTCTTCCCTCGGCTTCATGTCCCCTCAAAATATGGAATTCTATCTTTCTCTCTTGCTAGGAAGCAGCCTAGGAGGTGAGCACAGATTTCATCTCTCTGGGATGCTCCCTGATCTAAAATCTCCCTTCCAATTCCTTTCCTCTATTCATCTTGAAGCATTTTATCAAGTAGGGGGGAATTGGCGTGTGTAGATGACAGGCAATGTAAGTTGTACCTGACTGAACCTTCAAATATTTTTCTTCTTTTATACCGGGATCTAGTCTTCTGCACACACAAATAGAATTACTGTTACCTTTCTTCTCTGCTTTATTACTTTCCCCAATTCAGAGCAATCATTGATGCCCCACCCAATGGAGATGAAATTGTGTGCGTGTTTCTGGGTTCCTACAATAACCCACGTGTCGCCCTGCCACCTACGTCAAGATATCATCTTCAAAAACAAATAGGTAACTCACATCATATGCAAACTTAATTCAAAATGTCGTAACAATATAAATATAAAAACTAAGCCTTAAAACTCTTAGATGTAAACATAGCAGTTCATCTTTATAAGCTTTGAGTTTTATGGTTTTAGTTCTTTTATTTATGTTGGCAGTGAATTCTTAGATCTGACACCAATGCATGAGCAATGAAAGGAATGATAAATTGAACTTTACCAAAATTAAAAGGTTTTGTGCTTCAAAGGACATTATCAAAGAAAGTTAAAAGACAACCTATAGCACAGGAGAAAATATTTACAAATAATTTATCCAACAAAGGTTTAATATCCAGAATGTATAAAGAACTCCCCAAAACTCAACAACAAAAAGATAAACAATAAAAAATGGACACCGTCTTGCATTGATATTGGTCCAAATATATACAAATCTATACAAATAGGCAATGCACCCATGGAAAGATGTTCAATATCACTAGTAATTATGACAATGCAAATCAAAACACTAATGATACACCAATTCATACCCACTTGGATGGATATAATTTAGAAAAATGGAAAATACATGCTGATGAGCATGTGGGGAAATTAGAACTCTCATTCACTGCTCATGGGAATGTAAAATGGTACAGCTTCTGTGGAAAAGTTTGATGGTTCCTCAAAAAGTTAAACACAGAATTACCAAAAGAACCAGAAATTACACTTCTAGGTATGTACCCCACATCATTAAAAACAGGGGCTCAAACAAATTCTGGTATGCCAGTGGTCATTGCAACATTATGCACAATAACTAAGAAGTAGAAACAATCCAACTATTTGTCAATAGATGAATGAATATACAAAATATGTTATATATCTATGATTGAATATCATTAAGCTGTAAAAAAGAAATGAAGTTCTGATAAATTTTGCAACATGGATGAATCTTTAAAATATTATGCTAAATGAAATAATGCAGACACAAAAGAAAAATATTGTATTATCCCACTTATACGAAATAGCTAGAATAGGTAAGTTCATAGACAGAAAGCAGATTAAAGTTTACCAGGAGCTGGGGGAGGGAGAGGAGAATGGGGAATTATTACTTAATGATTACAGAGTCTCCAAAACTTTTGAGGATGGTGAAAAAGTTTGAGAGATTGGTAGTGGTTATGGTTGCACAGCATTGTGAATGTTCTACCAATAGACCAGCAGGTTTGAAAGATGGTGTTGAGGGTTCATTTCTGACAAGTGGACATGGATATGGTATTTCCCAGGAAGGCAATTAGGGTGAGTGTAAGAGGCGAAATGGAGACAGCAGGGTTGCATGAGAACCAGGCGAAGGCAGGAGTACTGCATCCTTTGTTCAGTAGGTTCCTGCCTGGGAAGGGAGTTCTCTGAAAGAGGCAGAGGAAAGGTCCCTTGAGCCATGTCGTCACTGATAGCTGATTGAGACACCTCACACCAGAGGGTACGTGGGTTGGTGGGAGTGTTCCATTAACTTTTGTTAGTTTTTCTTCAGGAAGTTAAAAAAATTCTTTAAAAATACTCATGTTCATATATACTTGCTTTAGGTGCTAAATCTTATTGTCTAGGTTAATAAGTTGATTACCTTTTGGTCAACTTCTCTGCCTTGTATTTTTGTTTGAAGTTATTAATAGGATTTATTAATATTCTAAGTAATAACTTTAATTTGTGCTTGAATGATTACTCTGAACAGAACTAAAACCATAATGGCATAACAGTTTTCTTCAGGGAAATTTGAAATCCTTGGACTTATTTCTGTTTCAGTTTGTCTTGTAATCTTAACCCTTTTGGAGGATAAGGGAGGTGGTATATCTGGGGATAAATAGAAAAAATGCCTCAGACACTTCGAAACAGCCCACACGAGTGACCAGCCCAAGACACTGCCTTTTCGAGCTTTTGCTTGTCCTGTGTACACATGGGAAACATTTTGTGTGCACCCATTTACGGTGTGCAACATAAATGCGTTCCACATGCTGTTCTCTGACTAAAAACTTGTTTAGAGAGAAACGGTAAGCATGTGTTTGCCTGAAATCAATGATGAAATATCGCTTCTTATAGAATATTTATTTAGTGTCAAAATCTTGTTCTTCTGGGCTGTTGTCTAAATGTCTAAATGACTAAATGACTCTAAAAAGAGTCATTGTCTAAAAAATAGGATAACTTTTTAAGATACGTTGGGTTGAGAAGTCATTGACTAAGCACTCAATAAACAAAGTTTTCCTGCATTTACATGGCAACTGACCAACACATTAAAAAAATTTCCTGAATGGTTCTTCTTGATGTTAACAAATACTTACTTGTAATTTGCAATAATATTCTTGCTAGAAATAAGAGATCATTTGTAATTCATGTCTGTGTAATCAGAAAAAGCTTCCATAAATATAAAGTGATGAACTTGAGATAAAGACATGCACACAAAAACCAACACAGGCGCATCACAGTCCCAGATAGTCTCCCAACTTTGTCCTGTTAGAGCCTTTGACAGGAACATAAGGGAAAGAGAAGGAGGAAGGAGATACGTGTTAAGTAGGTAAAGTATTTACAACATCAGAAATTGGGTGACGATCAACAGAGGAGAGTCCCTTAGATTAGTACTAGGAAGGAAACAGCTAGGCTGAGCATAAAAGAAGACTGGATAAAGGAAGATAAATGAGTATAAAACAAGGCTACATAAAAGGAAGGGGAGGGGAGTGCTGGTGCCTTCCCCACATGCATTCGGGAGTGGGGATCATGGTACTGCTAGCTGACAGGGCTCCAGCTTTTCACACTGCTCCTTCACCCCCACAGCTCACCCTCCAGAATCTATAGGTGTCACATTCACGTGTTTCTAGTTTCTGTTTCAGAATTGCTGAAAACCTGTGTGAGGGATCCACCATATTCCAATAAGGCAAACACACCTCAGATACACAGGGATAAATAGCCTTTGTAGCAAGTTACATATTTTGGAGGACATTTAACCATTGCAGTCAAAACAACTTCATCAGTAGCAATTGAACAGTTTGAGCAGTGCTTCACATAGTCTTTTAATAAGGCTATTTGAGGAACAGTGCTTTGTCATCGATTAACTATTCATTTTGCAACTACATGCTCTGTAATACGCTCTGATCTACCTCACCTTATGAGGGCTTTGTTGATGACCTTCCAACATAACCTATCTTAAAAAGTTATCCTATTTTTTAGACAATGACCCTTTTTCCCCAGAAGAACAAGATTTTGACACTAAATAAACATACTATAAGAAGTGGTGTTTCACCATTATAATTTTAGGCAAAGACATGCTTATTGATTCTCTCTAAACAAGTTTTTAGTCAGAAAACAGCATGTGGAACACGTTTATGTTGCACACCGTAAATGAGTGCACACAAAATGTTTCCCATGTGTACACAGGACAAGCAAAAAGCAATGAAAAGGCAGTGTTTTGAACTGGCTACTCGGGTGGGCTATGCTGAAGTACTTTGAGACATTCTCATGCTTATTCAACCTTCATTTCGCCCTAACAGTGGGTTTCTGTGCCGAGCTGTGAGTGCAGATTTGAGAGCAAGACCGCCATGAGACTCACAGAACACGTCTCTCACACCCGTCCTCCACCACCTGCCAGCCACTACCTCTTTCATTATATAACATTTTAAGTATAAAATATATTGATTTACTCAAACTGTTTATTTATTAATTGCAATAACTTATTTTTAGTGTTCGATTCATATATTTTTCTAAAAAATTGTTTGGATATTTGGGCTTTGGGCCCAAACATCATAAATACATCATAACTTTTCCCGTTAAATTTAGTGGCTTTTCTTTTCCCATTTAATGGCTCTTCACTTGGTGGCAGCACTTCACAAATGAGCTAAAGTCACTGAGCACAGGAATACATTAGTGGGATAAAAGAGATAAAGAAAGGATCGTCCTAGCTTTAAAGGATTTTGCAATCTTTTAGAAAACATGAATAGATTTATACCTAAGAATATATAACACTGAAAAATTCATGTGAACTTCAAAGAAATAGAATTGATATTTTTAAAAAGTAAATAAGCATATCTGAGATTATATACCAAAATTAGTGTTTTTTCTTTTTTTAAAAAAATTCCCTAGAAAGTTTACTCTATCATTTCTTCAAAGTATATTTTATTAAAAAATGAGTTGTGATGATAAAGTGATGGGAATGGTATCACGGAGGGATTTGGGATATAAAATGTCCTGAACATAGGAAAATGGTCCATAGGAACCCTTTCCATGAGCTGCTTAAAGGAGAATTGTCTCTGTCAACACTTTCTACATAATACAACAACAGGTTCAGAGTATCTGATGCAAAGGGAGCATTCTGTGTCTCATGTCCTGTTCAGGAGTTAGTCCGGCTCAACATCCCATAGATGTGGACATTTTGGTAATGAGAAACTACCAGACACTAAAGGAAGTGGCTTTGTATAGTAAGGCCAATAGCCTTATTCTTGAAATGAGTCTTTCCTTGCTTAAAACCATTGTGGGCAGACGGTGGTGGGAGTGAGGTAGTCTAATACCTCCCTATGTTCAGCAGCGCCAAGCATTTGCAGAGAATATTCATGAGCATTCTAGGATGTTCAAAAGGATTTTAAGCAGCAAAAGAAGTAGGGTCAATCAGCTCTATGTTTGAAAGGGGTCAACCCTCAATCACAAATGGTCACCTTATATGGACCAAGTTGAGATTTAGAATGAGTGAGACTGAGGATAGCACTGCACCAGCATGCAAAGAGGTTCCGGAAACGCACTCTTATGCTTCTGACCAGGTTCTTCAGCGTGTCCCATGATGGTGCATTGGTGGTTAGTATCCATGTCCTGTATACACACAATCATATATGATTTGCATATTTTGGTATGTTTATTCCATATATGAGTTTATTTCTTCTCAACCAATTTCTTTCTTGTAAGTTATAAAAGAAAAAACTTAAAGGCTTTGTTAAGAAGAGTTTCTTGAACTGAATGGACACTGTGAATGGACATTATATTTCTGAATGTAATGGACATTGTATGTTCTTATATCCTGATTTGCCAACAAGCAGATATCATATTGGCCCCCTTATAAACAGGCCCATTATTCCATTAACCATATATTAATCCACTAAGAATTGCACATTGTTAATGCTTAAAAGTTTTTCTCTCCACCTAGACATATAATGATTTCTTCAGTACTATACTACATGCACAGTGGTACCTACGTACTTGTGGTTGATTCATTCTGGAACTTGTGATGAATGCTGAAACTCACCAAATAAGCAGGGAATGATGAAGCAGTTTCTCTTGCAGGGTGGCATTGTGGTTCATACAAGTTCTAGCAAGTGTGACAAGTCCCAAGCAAGCGCTGAGTGCTGAAACATTATTTTCTTGTCAAAATGTGATGAGTACAGGGTTTGAGGAGTTCGGAAGCTGGCGAGTACTGAGGTATGAATGTACCTCATCTCAGCTGCATCATCATTTCTAAACTGACCACAGAAAGGGAATAAATAAGACTTCGTAAGTCCCTGCCAGTGCTGGCTACTCCGTGTGTCCCTCTGCTGACAGTCTTAGCTCTTCTCCATCCTGCCCCAAGAAGCTGACTGGGAACGTCTGCATCATTCAGGCTCACGTGCCCTCTGGTGTTCTGCTGGCTGTGACAAATGCAGTGCAGGAGATTGGACAGTGAAAGGAGGGACAGGTTAGGGTATTATTCCTGCTGCTGCCTGCCCGGTTTGGCAGTGTCTGCATTACTTTACCAGATGGCCTCAGCTCTTGTCAGCTGGCTTCTCTCCCAGGGTTCCAGCTCTTGCCAGGCTCAAGGCCAGCTCCCTCCCTTGTGCCTGTAGTTCTAGGAGTAGTAACAGGTCTTCCTGCTGCCACATCAACATCCTTTGTTGGCTCTTCATCCTCTGCAATCAGCCCCACATCAAACCACTGGCAATTCTCCTCTTTGAATAAGCTGCCTTATTTTTTATTTTTTATTTTTTCCGGAAACATTAGGTGCCATACATTACTTCACTTAATTGCCACAATACCTCTGTGAGAGGTATTGCTGTAAAGGTCACCAAAAAAGAGTACACCTACTAACACTTGTAGCTCACATTTAAATTATTACAGTCAAACAGTTTGACTGACTATAAGCAATTTCTCTTTTCACAGTATATAATTTCCCTCTAGAAGGTTAGTTAGTAATAGTACTTATTAGTACTAACTAACCTTTAGTGTCACCATCCATAAATTTACTGTTATTATTCCCATTTTATAAATGAGAAACTGAGAATCCTAACCATGTACCTCTGCCTCCCCCCAAACACAGCTTACTGTCCACATTATCATGATTCTATTCTGCCACTGTCTTCTTTATCACAATGTCTTAACTATTTCAGGAAATTTTTATCCAGAGAGATAATGTTCCTTTCAAGAACTTTGTGAAAAA
>PVKM010012170.1:0-32064 GCA_004027735.1 Carollia perspicillata | reverse complement strand
TCAACACCATGGCCTTACAGTGTCCATTGTGCCCCTTATGTTACTGAACAATCCAAAGTATGGATAGATGAAGAATGAGACAGATGGATTGGTAGAAAAAAAAAAGCGTCCAAAAGAGAAAAAATGTTGGGTGGTAGAAACTGCTGGGGCGACAGTTTCCTCTGGTGCTCTGCGGGACTGGCTCCATGGGACAGGACACAGGTCCCCAATTAACTTACCAGCCTGAGTGTGCTGCTTCCTTTAACTCAAGTGGTATTGAACTTGCCTACTGCGCTGACCTGTCACACCAGCTACTAAAATATTGTAAATAACTCTCACATATTTTCATGTGTGACATTGATCAGGAATAGGTATTTAATTTATTACATGGCCCATTTTATATATTTTTTGGGTTGTGGACACTTGAATTCTTAACTCAGGCTTCATATGAAATGAACTTTGTTTCCCTACCAACAGATTTTCTTTCTTGTGTATTTGTCAGGTTTGGAAAGCCATTTGCCATCTAATACTGGAGCGGTGTTGATGAACAAGGGGGTGTGTGCTCTAGCACTGAGCCCCGGTCTTTTAATTCTTTTCGCTCACAAACCAGTGGCAGGGTTTCCCGAGGTTGTGGTGGGTGATTCCCGTCACCCTGTGAATTGTGGCCGACACTTGGAGACGTTTTCTGCATAAGTGGCTAACATAATCATCCATTGCGATGTTTCCCCCATCACTGCTGGGCATTGCCGTGTCCACTTCCCTCTGTCATACTTGGAGTTAAGGCCAGAGTTGTGTGTCATGTCGGAGCACTGTAAGGCAGAGTTTGGGTACAAAGATCATGAGTTCCATGTGCAGTATTTCTCGACGTACACCATCCCCCATGTGATGCAACTCAAAAACTGACTGCCTGATACAGTGAAGAATGTAGATGGTGCTGAGTAGAATTTGTTTCAAATTTACAATGGCACGATAATAACATGCCAGTTAGATGTACATCCTTTATGGATTCCTCTCTATAGGCCATTTTAGAGGGAAGAAAATCTGTATTTGTCACTAAGGTTCTTATGCTCACTTACTGTCAACACATGCTTACTTAAGTACAAAGATCGCTGGATTTGGTGTCAAAGATCTGGGTTTGGAATTTTGCAAATTTAGGAATATGTGTGGGCTTATAAACCACAGTTATGTACTTTTGGTGCAAATGGTAATTGATCAGATCTTTCTGGAATGTAATTTGCACTACTCATCAGAACAGAAGTATATGTTCATTGCCCTAGAAATTTCATTTCTAGAATTTATATTAAGGAGATAATCGGACAAGTTTGAAAATATGTGTAGAAAGATTTGTATGGATAGATGTCCATTACAATGTTTATAATAGCAAAAAATTGTTCACAACCTAATGTCCAGTAAGAAGATCAAGTAAATAAAAAAAATGAAAACAATGCACACTAGAACAATATACAGTCATTGAAAATAATCGTACGTTTATAGATATAGAAGAAGATCCACAGCATACTAAGTGGTTAAAGCCAGTTATAAAGCCATTCATAGAGCATAATCTTGTTCATGCAAAATTGTGTATATGTGTTATAAAAATATGTATATTTATGTAACTTGCTTAGGTTATATAGTTTTATTTTTTTATCCTCACCCGAGGACATTTTTTCATTGCTTTTAGAGAGAGGGGGAGGGAGATAGGAAGGGAGAGAGGAGAACATAAGTGCGAGAGAGAAGCATCAGTCGGTTGCCTTCTGTATGCACCTGGGGTGGTGTTGGGACCTGCAACCTAGGTATGTGTCCTGACTGGGACTTGAACCCTCAACCTGTTGATTATGGGATGATGCTCTAAATAACTGAGCCACACTGGCCAGGGCTAGCTTTATTTTTGATTCAGTTTTTTACTTGTTATTTTGAAATAATAGAGTCACAGGAGGTTGCAAAGATGTACAGCGAGGTCCCTTTCATCCTTCACGCATCTCCCCCGGTGGTAGTATCTTGCATAACTATAGTTCAGTGTCAAAACCCGGACGTTGACGTTGGAGCGATCCCCAGAGGTTGTGGCAGTTCCAGCAATTAGTTATGCGTGCACTCATTTGTGCCGTGTGTTTACTGTGTAGAATTCTAGCCCGTGTGTAGACTTGTATGACCACCACGACAACCAAGACACTCGTTTCCAGCAAGGCTCCCTTGGGCTTTCCCTTCACAATGACACCCGTGCTTTCCCTGCTCCCGCCTCTAACCCCTGGCAGCTGCTAATCAGTCTTCCAACTCTGTAATCTTCTTATTTCAAGAAAGTTATATAAATGGAATAATACAGTATTCCACATTTTAAGACAAGCTCTTTTCCCTCAGTGCAGTGTCCTTGAGCCCCATTCAGATTGCTGTGTGTTACCATCAGTGGTTCGCTCCTTTTTATTGCTGAGTGCTGTTCTGTGTCGTGTATGTGCCATAGTTTGTCTCAACAGCCACCCGTTGGGGGACTTTCGGAGTGTTTCCAGTTTGGGGCTGTAATGGATAAAGCTGCTATGAACATCTGTGTGCCTGCTTTGGTGTGAACATAAGATTTTATTTCTTTGAGATAAATGCTCAAGAGGGCAGTTCCTGGTTTGTATGGTGAGTGCATATTGAGTCTCATGCAAAACTGCTGAAGTTTTCCATAGTGGCTGCATCATTTACACCGTTAACGTGTGGGAGATCCAGTTTACCTGCACCCTTGCCAGCATTTGATGTTGTCACTCTCTGTATTTCAGCAGTTCTGATAGGTGTGCAGTGTTACTTCATGGTGGTTTTTGCACGATTCATTTTTATAATAATATAGTATAAAAGCCATTTCCTTTAAAAAAAGAAAAATACCTAAATTTAATTTCTGTTCTGCCACTTATTAAAAGTTACTGAATACAGAAGGGTTTTGCTGGGTGGATAAGGAATACTGATTTCCTTTGTAATGCATTAGTGTTATATTTTGACTATCCTGAAACATTAATGTAAAAAAAAATCAAAGCAGATCACCTATAGTTATTTGATACAGCTGTTTGA
The DNA here is from genome assembly GCA_004027735.1 of Carollia perspicillata. Lineage (NCBI taxonomy): Eukaryota > Metazoa > Chordata > Mammalia > Chiroptera > Phyllostomidae > Carollia > Carollia perspicillata. The sequence goes on along the minus strand of PVKM010012170.1, from coordinate 29,046 downwards.
GACTGTTTCAAAGTGTAAAAGTACTCCAAAAATTACTAAATTATGTTGTATATTTCCCTTCTGTTCCACAGTGGTGGGGGTGGGGTGAAACTGGCAAATTACTGTAAGAAGTGTTGATAAACAAATGTATGCAAATTTGAAAGTTTGGTGCTTGCGGATTTGCCCTATTGTTGTGGTTGGGTTAGGGAACTTGCATTTCCTGAGTGTGTGCTGGGCGCTTTCCATATATTGCCATACAGTCCTTACAACTATCCTATGAGATGGTGGCATCCTTATCTTGCTTTTAAAGGTGAAACTAAGGTTCAAATTAAGTAACCTGTCTAGGTCGTGCCAATAGGAAGTGAGAAAGCAAAATCTGTACCCTTTCCCTTATACCAGGAGTGTGCATTGTTTTCAGTAGTAGCACACCTGATTGGACATCCATGCCGCCAGTGTGCATGACCTCATTAATCGATGGCCATAGTTTTGTTGAGAGTTAGTACACATGGTGTTTAAGCGTTGAAAGTGACTGCCCACGAGTCCAGTGATGCAGAGACATGCCCTGTTCTTCGTTTTCGTCTTTTTTCCTGGTGTTCCAATTTAGTGTATAACTTGAGTAGAATTAAACTAGATGAGAAGGCAAGCTAGACCTTGCCAGTCTTCTCTGCTAACTACATTTCCCAGTTACTTAACTTTTTCATGATGTATGTTGGTGTACTCAGTAGAGATGGCATACTTACATTGATTATTTGAGATGTAACTTAGAAATAGTTCAGCTGTATTATTGGTATTCGTTGGGGAATCTTGTTGTGAAAGTTCTCATAGAAGAAGCATGTGGAGAGTGTGAGGTTGAGGTTGATGACAGATCTCTTTCTAAGGAGATTCTCTTCATGACATCAAAGTAAGGGAGGGAACAGACTTAGAATATAGTCCGGAGATGGCAGTGGTGATGTTTAAGAACTTCCCTACCTGGCCTGCGTGGCTTGGTTGGTTGGAGTGACATCCTATGAACTGAAAGATTGCAGGTTCGATTCCCGGTCAGGGCATGTGGGAGGCAACCAATTGATTTCTCTCTTGCTCTCTCAAAAAACAATGCATTTCCCTATAGTTGTGGGGAAAAAACTTTTTAAAGATTTTATTTATTTATTTTTAGAGAGGGAGAGACAGAGGAAGGGAGGGAGAGAAACATCCATGTGAGAGAGAAACACCAATTAGTTGCCTCGCACAGGTGCTGCAGCCAGTGACCAGACCTGCAACCCAGTCACGTGCCCTGGCCTTTCACTTTATAGAACGATGCCGGCCGACTGAGCCACACCGGCCAGGGCTAGTTGTGAAAACTTTAATACCCACTTCCTTGCTGAATCATCTTCAGGGAAACCCACTGAAGGTTCTTAAAACTGTGAAAACAATTCCTAGACTGGTTTTAAATTTTCTTGGGATGATATATGTGTGTGGCTCGTGGGCATAGCTCTCCAGTCCTATAGGTTCTCATTTGGGGTGTCACCAGCCAAACTGGGCTCCAGTTGTGTGACTTCATCTGGTTGTGTCGCTGCTGGAATGCAGCATATTTGGGCCGAGGAGGAGGAGCCCAATACGCTGTCACAGAAATGGATTGCTTCTGATGGAGCCATGCCTGGTCTTTGGATCAGTATGGCTGTTTATCTAGGTTTAGTTCACTTAGCAAAAGTTAGAGCAACAGGTCACTAGTTTGAAGTTTTTAGCCTTACTCTCCTGTTACTGACATTTTTCAAATTGACCTGGAATTGGGGAGTTCATGTACACACACAGTAAGTTTGAAGCACCTTGTGTGGTGCTGATTTATTTAATCCGTATTGGTATGAATATTTGACTGCTGCCTTATTGCCCCTTTTATGCTTCTAGTGCCCCAAATCTACCTTCAGAAACAGCATTCGGTTTCTAATTGTCTTGGAAACGTTGGCATACTCTGCGGTACCAATTTAGTTTTATTTACTGCAAATGATGATTTGTTGGTTGCCTGCTGCCAGCAGGTCTGAGCTCATTTGTTGAACTAGAGCAGTGCCGTGCACAGATGCCTGTCACACGCAGCAACAGTTACCAGCCACCCCAGTTGCTAGCCACCTCATTTTAGCTCTAAATCAAGCAAATAGGAAAGATTATTCTTAAAATGTTCCAAGAAGTTTAGAAAATTGGAGGATGGAGAGGTGGGATGAAGGAATTCTATTCTAACAATCAGTGTGTTGCTTTTGGCAGGGGTGTGCCTGGCTGATTTCCTTTGTAGAAACAAGTAAGGCCGCAGAGTGCAGAAGCTACAGGGACACTGCCCGAACAGGGCTCTGTAAACCCTGTATTTGGTAGGTGATTACCAAGTATTTGTCTTCTGGCTGAGCCACCGGACCAGGCACGGCAGGGCAGCATGGGTGAATGAGACATTTCCCTGTTCTCACGGAGTTTATAACCTGGGCCCTCCAGAGCTTGCGGGCCCAGAGTGGCGATTGTTGAGGGGACAGCCTGAGGGGCAGCCATGCGGTTTCAGATCCCCGCCCGCTCTGTGTGGGAGACCCAGCCTGATGGGCCTAATCACCAAGTGGCGGGTGCTGGCTGGCTCACCACCAGAGGGAGCTTTCCTAGAGAAGCAGGATAATTCCCAGCCTTTCTGGACCACTTCAATGAGTGTTTTAAAAAACATTTTAATAAAAATTTAAACTTGGAGACAGACCTTGCCTTGAGGGTTGGAGAGTGTCAAGTGTTTCTTGAGGAACCCGGGGGCCGGGGGGAGGGATATAGTTTTGTTCTCTGGTAGTGAAGTGTCTGACATTCACTCACTCGGTGCATTTTTATTATTATGTGCCTGCTTTGTACCAGGCTAGGAGCCCTTGGTTGAACAAGGAGGCTGCAGAGGCGTAATTGGGCAGTCTTGCTGCTACTGGCTACCGTGTGCTCGCTTTATGGTTGGGCGCTTCTGGGGCAGAATCCAGACTCTTTCTCATCTGGTCTTAGGTGGTCAAAGGAGGTCTCCTGGAAGAAACAATGTACAGAGGAACCTCACTAACGCATGTGGAACTAATTAATCCCTTCTTAAGGCTAATATTGTATTAGGAATCAATCAGAAACCTGTTTGGGGAACCTTTCTGTTGAGAACAAGTTGAGAAACGGAACTCTGTATTGCGGCCATCTAGTGTATTTCTCCAGTGATGATTGAGCTTCGCTTCCAGAACATGCCAGGCTCTCTGTGACTGCCGTGGCTTTGCGTATAATATTCCTTGTGTGTGGAAAGCCCCCTCCTTTGGTCTGCCTGACTGATTTCTTTTGCTTCTTCAGGACAGACAGGGCAGTTTTCCAGGATGCCTTCCTTGACTGCTTCTAGGGTGAGCTGGGTGCACTTCCTGTGAGCTCAGGCACGGGGCTGGTCTTGATTTTCATACTCCCCTGCACCCAGTTGTCTGCTGCTGCTTCCTTCCGTGTAGCCTGGAGACAGAGGGAGCGTCTTTCATGGAGCTCAGGGCATCCTGGTAGTTCGTTGAATGAACAAATTCAGAAGCTTTCGAAGGTTATAGTCACATAGATATATAATTGAAGCTCTCGGTTCCAGCCAGCTTTGAGAGTGTTATCGACTGAAGAAAGTAGAAGCACCAGTGAAACAGCTTTTATGCATGTGGTCTAATTATTAGCCTCAGAAAGCTCTTCACAGTCTTCTGCATTTTATACCTCTTTATTATTTTTTTTGCCTGAGTAACCAATAAACTGAGTAATTCATAGTTCCCACTTCTTGCCAACTACTAATGTGTGTGATTAAATCTGACCACAGTGATTTATTAATCAGAACCTTTTGGTTATTAACAAAAATCAATTTGACTTAGCATATACCAGAAAGAGGGGCTCGCGTGATGAGCAGACAGGGTGCTGTCTGGTAGAATCCAAGACCAGAGAAACACAGCGAGGCTTCGGGAGGAGCTGGCCCCAGGAGGCCAAAGGCCGGCCCGGTCCTGAGAGGCCTGTTTGCCGCCGCTTTTCCCCACAGAGCTCTTTCATTCATGTTCCTACTAACCGGCTTTCTCTGCTGTTTAGTGGGTGGAGGGTGGCTTCCCATAACCCTCAGCTTTCCACCCGGACTCCAGCCATCAGAAAACCTGTTTTTCCATCTCAGTTTGAAATTCCCCAAGACTCGGGTGTGGCTTACATTGGGCGTCCATCCTTGACCCAGTCGCCTGTGGCCAGGGGAGTGGGTCTGGTGAGGAGCCTGTCTGCCTCTGCTCAGCCCTGAGGGGTGGGGAGAGGGGAGGAAGGGCTAGGGGCACAGCCCACCGACACATGTTGTGAGGTGGGCAGGCACTCTGAAAATACCTAATGCCCGTAAACACTTTACTGCAGGTTATTTCCAGGTTATTCTGGCTATAAAATTTTAATCGTAGATGAAACTTAAAGGTTTAACTTTGAAAAGGTATTTATCTTGTAGGATATGAATATAATTTGAGATTCTTAAGGTGCCGGCATATCCACTGAAGTAGTTAGCGGGTCTTAGCTTTGTTTATATGGCCACGTGTAGTGCTTTTCATATGTGATACCGTCTTCATTGCTGGAGACAGTTTCTAGAGCAGCTCCATTAGGAACATGGAAGACATTCATGGATTTGAAAGTTTTGTAGTAGCCACGTGAAAAAAGTGAAGCGAACTAGGTGAAATTGCTTTTAATAATATATACAATATTTCATTTAACCCAGTGTATCCCAAATATTATTTTGTGGACATAAGGATTAATAATGAAGTAGTTTCATTCTTTGAAATTTGGTGTGTATTTTACATTTCAGCACGTCTCGGTTTGGACTAGCCATGTGCCACACTACATGTGGCCAGTGGTCAGCATACTGGACAGTGTAGTTCTCGAGATGTCTAAAGCAATTCATGTTCTCCCACAGTTTTTCCAAAATTGTCTTGTCAGATGCCTTAATGCTTATAGTTCCTGTATTTTTTAAAAGTGTGCTTAATAGCAACAGCAGTGAGCCCTACAAGGAAGGGACTTTTAAGGTAGCCCTTGAAGAGTTGCCCATTTGGAGGGTTTCCTGTGCCCTGCTGTGTGTATTAGCAGAAAAGAACGCAACATTTTTAACCCAGTCACCAGACTCTAAAGCTAGTTCTTCCTGTATCTCCAATTCCTAGAATATTAAACTCCTTGGAAGCCACAAATTGCTTGTCTATATTTTTTCTTCCTTCCCTTGATTGCACATGCATTAGGACAGGCCCCTGGGGAGGGCCCCTGGGGAGGGGAGGGGACAAAGGGAAGGGAGGCAGCTCTCCTATGGCTACTTAAAAAATCCGCATCTCCCCAAAATAATGGCATTTTTCTAAATAAGTGTAATCCCATCACCAGTACTGCCCTCACATGTGGGCAGATGGGTCCCCTGCCTTTGCTCCGTACTGAGGAGTGCCTTCATTGAATTGTTCTGTCCCCAGCCCCACCCTTCCTCCCTGCCCCAGTGCCTGAAAGGCGGGGCGCCCGAGCCCTTCTCTTTTAGGAACCCCATATTGAGAACTAGAGTCAGTTTCCTAATTACATTGAAAATAGAAGCTTCATTTTATTTTGCTGGTTTTATTGTTCACCATATATATCATATTTTCCTTTTGAATTCCTTTTTTATTGTATGTTCCTTTAACAGGTGACTGTGCACATATTTAGTGTTACAGTTATTAATGCCATTCTTCTTCTGTCTCTCCAGTGCTGACCTGAAGCTCCTGGAGGAGGCAACCGTTTCAGTCTGCAGGTCCTTAGGTAAGAGGGGGAAACGAGTGTGTGCGTGCGTGTGTGTGCGCGCGCGCGTATGTAGGTGTGTCTTTGTGTGTGGGCATTTATTGGCAATACTCTGTTATGGATTTTGATAGTGTAAGATGAGTTGAATTAATGAAGTGATGTATTTTTGATGATGATGATGACAGTAATAATTACTTCTATTCCTGGTGCTCATTGAAGCCACTAGAGTGTACCATTCATTCCCTAGCAGTAAGACACCTGCCTAATTAATTTCCAATAGTGTTAGACACTTCTAAACCAGAGTCTTCTTCAGCTTACTCTTTTTTGTGAATTTTGAAATGCAGAGATAAAACAAAGTAGTAAGTAAGCTTTGTAGTTGCATGGACTGTTCGTATGAAATGTAGATCATTCGGCCTGTGATTAGCCACCTACATGGACTGTGTTTGCTGTTGTGGCTATGTTAACCAGATTGATTATCCCTCGTGAATAGGGAAATATAGTAGGAAGCTTCTTGAATTGGTAATAACAAGGTGATGGTGTGGTAGATGCAAGGGCTGTGAAATACTTTTATGATCTTCATTTCAGTTCTGCTACTTATTAGCTGAGTCTTAATTTTCTCATCTAAATTTCTGGATTCCTGTGAAGAAAAAGATCAGATAGTATATGAAATATCCAGTATAATGACTAGTATCTTGTCATTATGTTCACCATTTATATCAACAAATGTCACTCTTTCTTGGGTGTTAGTTTTCAAACGCTTTATGTTCAAAATGGTAGCAATTGGAAAGGAATGTGTATGCTTTTAAAAATGTAGATAATTATATCTGCATTGCATCGTTGCTTTGAAAATTAGAGATAATGTGTTTGCAAAATGCTGAGTGTACAGGAACTTCTTGAGTGCTAGTGCCGTTCTGTTATTAAATCAAGTTGTATGGATAAGCTCCATGTCAGCTATATGGCTAACTCCCACATGAGGTACTTTGCTGCAGTCTTTGATGAAATATTTTTGCTTTTAGAAACAAATTATGTTGGTAGTGATAGAGGTGTTATTGTAGCAGTTGCCTTGAACTTTGCATGCACAACCATGGATGAGAGAATTTTGTGCTAAATAGAGCTGGCTTTAAAAAATTATGCCCATTGATAGATGAATGGATAAAGAAGAGGGGGTACATATATACAGTGGAATATTACTTGGCCATAAAAATGAAATCTTAACCATTTGCAATGACATGGATGGACCTAGAGAGTATTATGCTAACAGCAATAAGTCAGACAAAGACAAATAATATGATTTCACATGTAGGTGGGATCTAAAGAACAAAATAAATGAACAAACAAAATAGAAACAGACTCATAGATACAGAGAACATTTTGCTGGTTGCCAAATGAGAGTGGATTTGGGGAGACAGGTGAAAAAATGGAGAAAAATAAAAAATTATTAAGAAAAAACCTTACTTGGCAGTTTGCTGAATATTAAAGGAGTTTATATAACAGTGATATCACTGCATTTATGATGATGATGGCTTATCAGGTGACCTTGGATTTTTTAAAAAATAACATTTTAGCTCCGGTTGGTATGGCTCAGTGGATTGAGTGCCGAGCTGTGAACCAAAGGGTCGCCAGTTCGATTCCCAGTCAGGGCACATGCCTGGGTTCCCAGTAGGGGGTGCGTGAGAGGTAACCACACATTGATGTTTCTCTCCTTCTCTTCCCCCTCCCTTCCCCTCTCTAAAAATAAAATAATTAAAATCTTTTAAAAACACTATGAATTATAAAAAAACATTTTAAATTGGAAGTAATATTTATTCATTATACAATATATAATAACGGAAAGTAATAGACTGTAAAAAAGTTGGGTAATTGCTCATAATTCCACAGTCCTGACATAGCCATCATTAAAATTTTGTATATTGCCTTCTATTATTTATTTTTGGATATACATTTACATACTGTCTACAGTTTTAGTGCATTTTTGAGTTGGATTATATTTAAATATGTCATTATATATTTTTTATTTTTATTTTTAAAAGATTTTATTTTATTCTTTAAATTTTATTTTAATTGTTATTCAAGTACAGTTTTCTGTGTTTTACTTCCCATCCCAGTCCACCCCCACAGTGCTCCCCACCTCCCTCCCATTTCTACCCCCCTTAGTTTTTGTCCTTGTGTCCTTTATACTTGTTCCTGTTATCCCTTCTCTTTTTCCTCTGAAATTCCCTCCCCTTTCCCCTCTGGTCACTGTCAGCCTGTTTTCTATTTCATTGTCTTTGGTTATATTTTGCTTGCTTGTTTGTTTTGTTGCTTAGGTTCCTGTTAAAGGTGAGATCATATGGTATTTGTCTCTTACCGCCTGGCTTATTTCACTCAGCACAATGCCTTCCAGTCCCATCCATGCTGTTGCAAAGGATAGGAGCTCCTTCTTTCTTTCTGCTGCATGGAATTCCATTGTGTATGTGTACCACAGTTCTTCGATCCATTCACTTACCGATGGGCATCTAGGTTGCCCCCAACACTTGGCTAAATATGTCATTATATATTTAAAAATACTTTTGAGAACAGCAAAAAAAAAAAAGCCAAAAATGTAACAATAGAGATGCTGTTAAAAATACAGGAAATCGCCCTGACCAGCACGGCTCAGTTGTTTGAGTATTGTTGTTCAAAGTAAAAGGTCGCCAGTTTGATTCCTGATCAGGGCACATGACTGGGTTGTGGCCCAGTCCCCACTTCGGGTGTGTGCAGGAGGCAACCAATTAATGTTTCTCTCACACATCGATGTTTCTCTTTCTCTCTTCCCCTATCTTTTAGATTTTAAAAAAAGTCTTTAAAATATAGGAAATCACTACTAATCTTCTGTGATGTTTTTCACAGTATTCTGTTTGTATTGATTTATATGCACAATTATATATATAAGTAGTATTATTTATATGTTGTTTTCATTCAGCAGTATTCAGGAACTTCTGTTCATGTCAATAAATGTAAATGTTTATCAATTTTAAGGGCTATGTAGATATACAGCAAATTCTGTTGTCTGAAAATGTTTTTCTTATTTACTTTTGGAGTATATGTTTGCTAGGTGTAAAATTCTAGGTTGGCATTAATTTCTTTTCCATACTTCAAAGATATTTTTCTGCTTCTCTTATTTTTGTAGAGGTGAAAGCTGTCAATGTTATTGTTTTCCTTTGAAAATAATGGAATTTTTTTTCTTCAGGATATTTTAAAGTTTTTCTCCTTCTCTTTGGCTTTTACTATCTTAGAATGATGTGCTGAGGAGTGGCCTGCATTCCTCCCTTCCTCCCTCCCTTCTCTCCCTCCCTCTCTCCCTCCCTCTCTCCCTCCTCTCTCTCTCTCTCTCTCTCTGTCTCTCTCTGTCTCTCTCTCTCTCTCTCTCTCGCTGCTTGAGGTTTACAGAGCTTCTTAAATCTGTGGGTTGATATCTCTCACCAGTTTTGGAAAAATTTCAGCCATTATTGGTTTATACACTGTTTCTCTCCTATCCTGTTTCTCCTCTCCTCTGGGACCTCTGTTATACTTCTTTTAATATTTTTGTTGTGTTCCATATGCGTATTAGGGGATGGTGTGTGTGCTCTCTCTCTTTCTCTTTTGTATTTTACAATTTTTTTTCCCTTCTGATCATCAGGAGTATATTATCTTTTAACCTGTCTTTAGTTTACTAATCTTGTTTTCTGTTGTATGTCATCTGCTATTAAATTCATCTATTGATCCCTGGCTGGTGTGGCTCAGTAGATTGAGCTCCGGCCTGCAAACCAAAGGGTTGCCCATCTGATTCCCGGTCAGGGCACTTGCCTGGGCTTCAGGGCAGGTCCCCGGTGCAGGGCGAGCGTGGAGCAACCACACATTGATGCTTTTCTCACTCTCTTTCTCCCTCCTTTCCCCTCTGTCTAAAAATAAATAAAATCTTTTTTAAAAAGCCATCTATTGAGATATTTTTACAATAAAATAAAAATTTAATTTTAAAATAGCTTTTAGATTTACAGAGAAGTCCCAAAGCTGTGTATAGAGTTCCCATATAATTCTCACCAGTTTCCCCTATTGTTAACGTCTTACATTAATACGGTAGGTTTGTCCCAACTAGAGAATCAACACTGGTACTTCACTATTAACCAAACCTGACACTTTATTCATGTTTCATTAGTTTTCTCCCAATGCCTTTTTTCTTTTCCAGGATCTCATTCAGGTTACCACACTACATTTAGTCATCATGTTTCCTTACCCTCCTCTGGTCTGCAGCAGTTTCTCAGATTTTCCTTATTTTTGATGTTTCAGAGTTTTGAGGAGTACTGGTGAGGGCACTTTTCAGAATGTCCTTCAATTTGAGTTTGTTTGATATTTTTCTCATGGTTACACTGGGGTTACAGGTCTGGGGGAGGAAGACCACAGAGATGAAGTGCTGTTCCCAACACATTAGATCAGGAGTAAGTGCTATTGACATGAGCTATCACTGATGATAATGACCTTGATTACTTGGCCAGGGTTATGTTTGTCAAGTTTCACCACTGTAAAGTTGCCCATCACCCTCCTCGTTGTCTTTATTTTCGAAGGAGGGATTTTTCCAGATACGAAATTCTTGGTTGATATATATTTTTAGTTCCTTTGATGGCATCATCCCATTCATTGCCCTCCAGTTTTCCATGTTGCAGAGGGGAAGTCTTTCTGGTTGTGTTGTTGCTCCCCTACAAATGACAGGTTTTTTTCTTGCTGCTTTCAAGATTTTTTCTTTACCTTAATTTTTTTAAAATTTATTTCTTATTCTACTTGGAGTTTGTTGATATTCTCGGATGCATAGATTAATGTTTTTTTTTTATCAATTTTGGGAAGTTTGTGACCATTATTTTTTGTTGGGTTTTTAATGTTCATTTTTATTCCTTTTTTCCCCTCAATGCATATACAAGTCTTCCTGGATCAAAGACAGATTTCTTCCTTTCTCTTTTTAGATTTTATTTATCTATTTTTAGAGAGAGCGGAAAGGAGGGAGAAAGAAACATCAAAATTTGGTCACCTCTTGTGTGCTCCTTACTGGGGACCCAGCCCACAACTCAGGCATGTGCCCTGACTGGGAATTGAACTGGTGGCCCTTTGGTTCGCCACAGGTGGGCACTCAACCCACTGAGCTGCACCAGCCATGGCCAGATTTCTTATTAAGAACACCACAGTAAATAATAAGTGCATTTGGTCTTCCTTTGTCCTAGTTCTTATCAGCTAGGACAATGCTATGAGAGTCAGGTGAGTTGTTTTATGTGAATAGTTGGGGGAGGGTGTGTATGGTGTTTTTTCCTTCTTATAAAGGGTTAGGAGTTAGCTCTCTCCCTCTTCACTTTACTCGGCCCTTTGGTGTGTAAATAAACTCTCTTCAGGAGCCAGATACTGCCCCTCCTTGTCTTGGCATTTTAGACCTATAGGTGTTTCCAGGTTCTGGAATCTCGTTCCTCCTGGAAATATAGGCACTTAGGAAGATGACACATAGTCTCTTCCACACCTTTGGGGCCTGTTTAGGTGCTCATCTTGTGCTGTAGCTGCTTGGCTTTTGCTGAGATAAGGAAGGGTTTAAATGCGTGGCTACAGTCTAAACCTTATGGTATGTGAAACGTTTCTAGGAGAGATAAAAGCAGACTTTCCCTCACTTTATGGCATATTTGGTTCCCTGACCCAGGAGGCGAAGGTTTCTTTTTTACAGGAACACTGAGAGTATAGGGAGGTTTTATTTCCCACAACTTATTCAGATATTTTTTCCTGCCCCTGTCTCTCTCTCCATTCCTTCTGGGTCTCCTATTACCATTTCTGAGTTTTCTTTATTTCTGGGGTGTGGCTGTTAGTCATGAGACGTAGTTCTTACTTGTCAAGCAGGCCATTCAGGGATGTCAGTGGAAAGCCCTAGGTGGTAACCAAGTCCCTCTAACTTGTCGGGAGTTAACTTTCAAATTTGCCACCTCAACACCAGGCAGCTGCTAACTGTTGATGTTGCTTCAGCTCTCCATTTGCTGTTTCCTCTGAGCTCCTTGGATTCTTTTCCCCTTGGTGCACAGTGTAGGAGTCAGTCAAGCGGGGCAGACAACTTCTTGGACATAAACTCCTTTACCGTCGTTTCCCTGAGAACTCTGTACTTATTTATCAAATCTTTTGTGGCACCTAGTCATATTAACCTGAAAGGAAGTCCGAGACCTTAATTGCTTTTCATTTCTTTGTTCACAAGACTTTTCCCTTTAATCATTATGATTAAGTGTTTCTTGTTATACTTTTTTCTTTATGATTTTGCCTGTAATTGGATGAGGTCTTCTTATTGGTTTATTAAGGTCTTTTTTAGTTCTGAAGTCTTCTTTAGTTATGGCTTTGATTTTGCTTGTTTTAGTTTCTTCTCCAACTTGGCATCATCACCTGTAACACTCAGATTGGACCTCTGTTCTTTGCCTTCTTCAGCTCTGTTCTTCTCTCGTAGTTCCTCGTCTATATCTTTGATTCAGTGTTTCATATATTACAGTTCTTGTCTTTCAAGGTACCAATGCATCTTTTAGTTGTTGCATTGGTTTATTTTTAATCACTTCTGGTTTTTCCAATATGTCAGAGTGCCCTCTTTTCATTATACTAATTTTTCCCAGGTGCTTTCTGTTCTTTTTAAAAATAAATGGTTGATTTTCCACTAATGATGCTTGTGTACCAAAATTATTTTTGACGATTCTGATTCAGCTCTTCTGTGGAGGTTTCCACATAGCCTGTTTCTTATTTTGTAGTTACTACTCTTTTCCTCTTATCCATTAACCCAGCCAATATTTACTGAGCACCTCTAATATTATAGCCTGTGTTCTAGAAGCTGGGGGTGTGACTGCAAAAAGACTGACCCACGTCCCTGACCTCACGGATCTATCTTAGTACGGAAGCCGGACCATAAATAAATCCGTGTATTTTACATAATGATGGCTCCTCAGGAAAACCCAGCAGGGAAAGCGCAGCGAGTACCTGTGGAGGCGCAGTGTTCGCCCCAGGGCGGGCCTTTGTATTAGCCCTGTTCATTGTGTTGCTTCTGTGGCTGCTTGATGAATCTGCTATTATTTCACCTAGAAGGTAGGCTAGTGTTGTTTTCTAACCTAACTTCTAGGACCCAAGAAAGGTTTGTTTTGTATGTGTTTGCTCAGTTTAAGGGAGACTTTCCCTTATTCCCATTCCTTGGTTTGGGAGTGTGAGTGAATTCTAAAATCCCCAAATGGGACAGTTGGATCAACCTTTTTTCCTACCTCTACCGTCCAGCATAAGTTGCTCTGTGTTTGGCTTGTTAGTTCTTGTTGCCAGTTGTTTTCTGGGAGTTGTAGGCTCTGGAACTGTATAGAAAGTTACTGTGTTGGAGGCGTCACATAAATTTTCTGGTTGGAGTGGACAGTAAGAGGGAAACTTTTTCCTCAAAGGTACTTTGAGGCAGCTAGGCTTGCCGATGATTACCAAATAAATTTGTAGTTCAGTTTTACAAAATTTGTGGTTAGTGAAAGTGTTTCCTATTTTTGAAAGAAGAACTGTATCCTAATTTCACAATTTTTGTGAGCTTGAATGTTTTGTTTTCATGGGTATTTTATCTTGAAATCTTTATTTTGAAAATTTTATACTCATCCAAAGACAGAATAATATAATGAACTCCCATTCCCCAGTTTCAATAATTTTCAATGCATGGCCAATCTTGTTTCATATGTATCTCACTCACTTACTGAAGTATGACATATGCACAGAAAAGTGCAGAAATAAAAATGTATACAGCCCTGGCTGGTGTAGCTCAGTGGATTGAGCACAGGCCTGCGAACCAGAGACTCACAGTTCGATTCCCAGTCAGGGCACATGCCTGGGTTGCAGGCCAGTTCCCAGTAGGGGACACACGAGAGGCAACCATACATTGATATTTCTCACCCTCTCTCCTCCCCTTCCCTTTTAAAGATAAATAAATAAAATCTTTAAAAAATGTATACAAAACAAATAGAAAGTATGTCCTCATAATTAATTTGACACAAACCTCAGACATCATATAATTTCATACATAAATATTTTAGTATGTGTCATAATAAGGATTTTTATAGAAAAAATACCATTATTTAATTAAAAATATTTTTAACCTCAATATCCACTGACATTTTATGATATGATGAGGCAATTTCTGATTGTCTCCGTTTGTTTGAATCTGGAGCTATAGAAGGTTCTCACAATATTATCATTTAAATTTGGTTTGTATTTATTGATTTTAGAGGGAGACAGAGAAAAACATTGATTTTGTTGTTCCACCCGTGCACGCATTCATTGGTTGCATCTTGTCTGTGCCCTGATGGAGGGTCAAACCCACCAACTTGGTGTATCGGGCTGACACTTGAACCCACTGAGCTGCCTGGTCAGGGCAGGGTCCTCACATTGTGATTCCTGGTCGGTACAGCTTTATGATTTTTCACATCGCCAGATTCCTCCCGCAGTTGCCTCTCTCTCCCTTTTTCCTCTCTCAATTTATTTATTGAAGTGGGTGGGGATGTACAGTGCGGCATAGGGGATGCAGTCTAATACTATAATGACTATGTGTGGTGTCAAGTGAGTGCTAGACCTATTGGTAGGATCACCCTATAAGTTATATAAACGTCTGACCACTATACTGTACACCTGAAACTAATATGATATTGAATGTCAACTGTAATTGAAAAATATAAAGTAATTAAAAAAAAAGAAAGTGGGTTGTAGAGTTTCTCACAACGTAGATTTGGTTGACCGCACCCCCATGGATTGTTATTATGTTTCTGTGTTTCCTGTGTGTTGGTTATTAGGTCTGGGGGCTCATGGGTATTTTAGTGATGTATTGGGAAAGGTGGTTTCAGGACCCAGAAGCAAGTTCACTGTCTCACTCCAGATGGAAATCCTCTTCATAGTACCTCTTATGAGTGTTACCTGGACTTTGCTTGAACTCCTGTAGAGGTGGACAGTTCCCCTCTTTAAACAAAAGCCCACTTTAGTTCATAGATTTCTACAAGTTCAAGCTTTAGAGTCAGGTGAGTTACTATGCTTGAGTACTATGATCTTAATTTCACCAATGAGGAAGGGAGGTGTGGGAAGGTTAAGGTGCCAGGTGTCACACAACTAGGCAGTGATGGAACTGGGATTTGAACTTGGTCAGATTCTGTAGTCTAGTTCTATATGCTTTTCTGACTTTCTGTCAGATGTCCCTGTTTCTGCTTTGGCTGCTTAAGCTCATTCAATTTCAACATAGCATTTGATTTTAACTAGATAGGTTTGGTCCTGTTAACAAATTTCATTGAAGTATTTTGAAATAAAGCCTACCATTGGTATTGTTGTTGAAACATCATTGAGCATACTTACTTTTATTAATTTATTGTCCCATTTGCATCTTGCCCAGAAGCCTAGTGGGGAAATTTAACTGACTTAGAATGTGAGCTCTATGAAGACAGGGAGTGCTGTTTGTAAGTATTTCCTTGCACCTGAAGCAGTGCTGCGTACCTATCAGCAGCTCAAGAAATGCATGCTGGATGAATGAAAAATGTGCACAGAGCTTTCATTCCATCAGTCTAGTAGTCTGTTTTTACCCCAATAATACAGTTTTTTTGCTTTGTTTTTTTAAAATAGCTAACCATTTATAGTAAAAAAATTATAAAGGAATTTAGTAGTAATAAAGGGGCTGTTGAATGAACACAAGATGGTGAAGGTGGGATTCTGAATTTTATCAGTCTCAAGACTTTGTTTCAGTATTTTGTTTTGATTTACAATAGCTACATAATGTTAGTTTACACACCGATGCACTTGCAAACATTAACAGTTTTTTTGAAACAGTGTGTCCTGGAATCTCAGGATAGTCTTTCATTAACCAAACCCAAAGCTTCAAAGTAGGAAATTTTTGTTTGAGAGAAACTGTAATGATATCTAAAATCTAACCACACACCTATTCTTAACGATGAAAGTGCGGCCAAACCTGCCCTAATTTATAGCACGCTTTTCACCTTGCCACGTGGAGCAGCAGGCCTTCTCCAACCAGGAGTGATGGGCTTAACTAGGAGGCTGTGAGTGATGCAGTCGCAGGTCACACTCCACGTGGGCAGGATCAGAACTTAAGCTTAATGAGAGTGCCTTGTGATTTAAGTGCACATGACCCTTTGAAAAGCACTGTAAACTTCAGTGGGTGTGGGTGGACCTGGGGTTCTCCCAGATGCTGCTGCTGCCACTAGTCCATGAACCACGCATGTGACAGCAAGGTGCTTTTGTCACAGTGAGAAAGTTACCCAGTTAGTGGTATTAACTCTCAAGCTGTGACAGGAACACACACCCAGCAGATAGACCTGAGTTAACTTGACAGTTACTGAGCACAAAGCAGGTATGCTGGGATGGCGTACTTATTCTCATGTGCATTTTTTCAAAAGTACATGACCTGGATTTGTGCAGACCTGGATTTAGAAAATCCTGGAGAACTCCATCTTTTTATATCTTTGTCATAGACATTTAGGTATTATGTACAGAAATGGCAGCGAAAGCACAATTCTCAGATCTGCATAAAAATGAATTCTCCTAGCCAATGTGTGTGTTTGCATTTCTGGTTTTCAAACTGGTTAAAAACATACTTCAAAAGTGAAACAAATACCTGTAATTCTGGAACCTCACAGTTAGAAAACCATCGTTGAAGTGAAAAGACTGGGCATTTGTCACTAGCGTGTTGTTGACTTTGGGCCCAATATTTGCCCTTTCTGGGCTTCTTTTCCTTCCATCAGTGAAATGAGAGGTTCTGACTAAATAGTCTTTCTCTTAGGACGAATTATTAACCTCTGTGCATTTATACTTTATTAGCCAGGGTTCTCTAGAGAAACAGAATCCATAGAATCTATAACGTGGGTCTGTATCTATATAGCTACATGAAATTTATTATAAAGAATTGGCTCACAGATGGTGAGGGCCAAGCCATCCCACCATCTGTTGTCTGCCCGCTGGGGGACCTAGGAAAGTTAATGGTGTTAACAAATTCCAGTCCGCGTCCAAAGGCCTGAGTACTGGGAGAGCCAGTGTCGAAAGCCCCAGTCCAAGGGCAGGAGGAGACCAGAGTTTCAGCCCGGCAGTTAGGCAGCGAGAGGTCATTCAGCCTGCCTCTGATGCTTTCTCTTTGGGCCTTCAGTGGGGACGCCAGTCTGCTTTACTCAGGACACCGGTTCAAGTGCAGAGACACTCTCCCCGACACTCCCAGAATAACATTTAACCAACTATCCGGGCATCCTGCGGCCTAGGCAGGTTGACACACAATATTAACCATGACCTATGTCTCGCTTCTGCAGCCTGGTAGAACTTTGTAGTTTCATGAACTCCGATTCCTTGATTACGGGAGCTGGGATAGTGGAGTTTAGAGCCAAGGGTTTGAGTCAGGAGACAAGGATGTGCCTGTGAGCGAGTGACAGCCTACAGTGAGGGTCTTTACATGGAGGGGCTGTGGGTGCTTATGCCACCGTGGAGCCTGAGGATTAGAGTGAGCCATGCGTGTGAAGCGTATCATGTGCACTGTGCACCGCATGTTAGCTGTGTTTCTTTCACAGATGAGCAAGTGGAGGGGAAGGAGTAAATGATTGGGCTGCGGGTCAGGATTCCATTATTATAGACTTGGTCTAGAAGCCAGATAGATCTTCTAACTCCCAGTAGTCTTCTCCCAGTTTTTCAGGCTGGCTTTGCTGAAATGCCCACCTTTTAAACTTAAAAAAATTTTCAACAAATTCTTCAAAATTTTGCCTGGTCAAATAGCTCTCCACTGACCACATTGCTTTCTTTATGTGTCTTTTCTACTTTACATGAGAATAATTTGGGGTTATCTGAGCAGTTTTAACCTTTATGATTTATTATATTCCATATGCTGGGGATATAGACAATCAGTTTTTGAGTTTTTTTAACATCTGCTTTTCTAAAGAAAATGGTGTGTGTATAAATTGTGCGTGTAAGTTCACTATCCTGTCTTTTCTTTGCAATTTTGAATTCTCAGGTGAGATGGCTGCTTTCCCCTACTGTTTCTGTCAGTTCATCTTGCATATTAGTTTTTGTTTAGAAAAGATTACAGACAGCCAACAGTTTTTCCCATTGCTTACTGACAGTGAGGTTGGTCCATGAGTGACTTCGGTTTGACATTTGGCTTTATAAATGTTATGATACGCTCACTTTGATTTTAGTTCATAATTTTAACTTTTTAAAATCTTTTTTTCTCTTGCAGTTGCAAACAATCCTCGAACAGGAAACCTTGGTGCATTGATTAAGGTCTTCCTTTCTAGAACCAAAGAACTAAAACTTTCAGCAGAATGTCAGAAGTAAGTTGGCTGATTAAGTCATGTTCTTTTCATATTTAACAGTGTGGATGTTCTTCATCTGTGGGTAGAAACCTGTCATGTTGGTGGTCTTTTGAAAGCCTGAAGGAATTCCCCTTATCATTACAGGGAAAAATAAAAGAGAGGTGTTACTTCGCTGTCCAGGCGATTGGGGTGAGATGACGAATTCTGGAATCTGTTTGATTTCAGCATTTTAGATAATCTTTAGGAATATATTTTTAAAGAAGATTAATAGGGATGTACTGAGTACTAAAAAGGTAATTACTGCCCATTATCACTGTTGGTCATCTCTAGTTTAAATAATGACTGAAGTTTGAGTATTATTTCATTCCACATGTATTTTCTTAATTTCTTCCATAATAGATGAAAGAATGTTCAGATTAGATATAGTTTTATACTAGATGCAATGGGAAGCTAACCTTTATGCATTCAGGCATTTTTTTTTCTGGCTAGCTCTTATAAAAGATTGTTCATTGCCCAGCTTTCAAACAAGTTATATTGAGTCCAATTAAAATTTGTGAGTTCATGGTTTATTAATACAGGTAGCGGGTATTGTGCTGTGCTACTGATGATCCTGCATTTTAAATTTTGGTTTGTGTATTTGCATGTATTCTCTTTATGGTACTATATATTTTTAATTTTATTAGCTTTCTTTTCTTTGAATTGCCTGTTTGCAGGACAGCCATAAGTTAAGAACAAAGAGCAGTCATGCCTAAAGGAAAATGTTTTTATTAGGTTGACTCTCTACGTAAAATGCATAGAGTGAAATAGGAGTTAAACTCCAATAGATATCAGTGGTGGATGATCCATTCAAAGATATGGACATTGTTCTGATATGGCAAACAGAATGGGCAAAGTGACTGAGACAGCATGAAGAAGTCATGAACCAGAAGTAAAGGGATGGTGCTGACGATAAATATTGACTCTTGTGTGGCTTCGGTCTTCCCTTTCCAGTCACATCTTCATCTGGCAGACACACAACGCTCTGTTTATTATTTGCTATTTGCTGAAAGTGTTCATTTGTGAGATGTCAGAGGAGGAGTTGCTACTTCATTTCACGTACGAAGAAAAATCTCCTGGCAGTTACAGTGAGTATTGCCTTTGAAGATGTCCTGGAGATGGCACGTGCAACCCATAAGCACACGGTTTCAGGAATAAAAGTATAATCTTCAGGCCCTGGCTGGTGTAGCTCAGTGGATTGAGCGCGGGCCTTCGAACCAAACAACCACGGTTCGATTCCCAGTCAGGGCACATGCCTGGGCTGCAGGCCAGTTCCCAGCGGGGATGCACAAGAGGCAACCATACATTGATATTTCTCTCCCTCTCTCCTTCTTTTCCCCTCTAAAGATAAAAAATAAAATCTTTAAAAAAATTTTTTTTAAAGTATAATTTTGAAAGTTCCATTTTTCCGTATAATTTTCATTCTTAAGTAAGCTGACAGACACTGCCACTCTTTCTTCCCATGTTAGTTTAAATAGAAGAGACAAGGCTTTCAATGTTTTTCTCCTTTTTTTTTTAAATAAAGAAGCTGGTAGGATTGAGACTTTTATTTATCTTGACTTCCATGCATACGGAAAATAAAAAAAATCCACAAGTATTCCTTTCAGGAAACAGATGTCAGTTTAAATATTATCGCTAGGGCAATACCTTATTAAGTGAGACAGCCGATCAGAATTGCAGGTTTGTCAGTAGTAAAAGCACTGTCATAGGGTACAACGACAGTCTCTGAGTCTGGCTGTCTTTGGGGCTGCTTGATCAGAAATAGCATTTTCAAGGACAGTTTTCTGATGCTGCTGTTTATCATCCCTTTCTGAAGATACAGGAAAAGGTTACTATTTTCTCCTGATGTTGCAGAGATATTTTTTTTTGCTAGCAGTTAAGAGGGCCTGTAGTCTTCACAATCAGCTGCTTGTGTTTCATGTCTTAGCATTAAAAGAAGAGAATGGGATTATTAACAAGTGAAATATGGGGAATACAGTGTTTTGCATGTACCCTTAAAGCTGTATCTCCTCTCTTTCTGAGGGCGAAGGCAGTATTGCCCCGAGTTTCCTGCATTCATTTTAAAAAACACACCTTTGCCCTTACTAGGTTTTCTTCCCTACCTAGAGCCTTAGGCACTGATTTTGAGTTTTAAGACATGAACATGTTTAATCTCCTACTTGGACAGTGTTTAAAAAGATGGAGCTTTTAATCGAACTGGGTCTCGCATGTGTTAGTTTTGCTCGTGCTAGGCCTTGTTTTTGTGAGACAAACAGTGCCAAAACATAGTTCCCTTAGGGAGTTGCAAACCTTTCCGGGAAGTTCTAGCAGCAACGATGGAGTGAACGTTTATCTCCATGGGGCCTAAGAGGATAGTCCAAGCAGCACCTGCAAACTTAACACTTTGTTTGGCATAGTTATAAAATTGTGCATATATACATTTATTTAACACAATATCACTTATTTTAATATAAAGTTGGGTTTTATTACTTATTGAGTAAATTGATGCACTGGAGAATACACTGTATTTTGGGGCGGGGGCAAGTGTTCTCCTGGACCACTCTCTCTGTGCCTGCACTCCTGGCTCGTGTTCGAGCTGCAGAAGCATGGTGTGTGAACATCGTAGGTGGCCTGATGCAGAGGCAGTGTAAACGTGCCATCTTTTTAACCGTGAGCTCCTCATCAGGGTGGCCATCTCACTGGAGGAGCCATCCATGAGGCCTGGTGGTCGGTGGTTCTCTCTGAGTGCTGACACCCTGCCCTCTCGTGCAGTTCGCCGTTCAGGGCTTTATACATGCTCTCCGGATTTGGTTCCTTTTCCGGTACAGCTGAGCTTCCTGTCGGCCCCCAGCTTCAGTCCAGTGGTTATCTTTTTAAGGCTAAAGACTTGCTGTTCTCGACATACGTGATTCTTTTCATCTTAGCCTTACGTGTTGTTAGTTTGAGGCTTCTGCTGCTTATCGCACAGTATCAGCCTTTTGTGTATTTTCTGCTGATATCTTTTTACAAGTTACAAACGTGAGATGCAGTTAAATGATTACACAGATACTGTTGAATGGGAAAATATGGAACCTTACTGTGCAGTAGGTGAAGTCACCCATTTCTCAGCTGATAATAGACGAATATCTGAATGAGGAGTGTGAAGGACTACTTAGGGACAGATACATACGGTAGTGCGGGTCGCTTGAAGGTTGAATTGACAGAAGTAGAGCACCATCTGCAAACAGGTGAGCAAAGTCAACTGGGGCATTTAAGGTTGTTGAGTGAGTGCAGCGTACTGATTTTTTTTTTTTTTTTGGTTATTCCAGTCATGTAGCACTTCTGTGATCAAATGACTCTTGTTGGCATAGTCAGGGGAGCCATCTTTATGAGAGCGATGCAACGCTCCATAAGCTTTCGGTGTGTAATCGAAGTTTGTGAGGATTTCGTATGTGAACATTTTCCCACAGGCTAGGTATAAGGGGGCAGTAGAGCACTTGCTAGGGAGGATTGGTATCATTACGCGAGGAAAGCTCTTTCCGCTACTCCGGGTCTTTGAGAAGAGTCGGTGGGGATGAGGCACGCCCTGGGCAAAGCGAGGAAGTACCACAACATCGTTTCCACTTTCCTTTTGCCTTCAGTGCGAGGTTTCCTTTCCTCTCTCTAGGGATTATGCCCCTTTCTTGCCAAGGCAATAACTGATTTTATTTTACATTTTTCATCACATAACGGGGGTCGGGGCAAAAGTAGGTTTACAGCTGTTTGTATGGAAAATGACACAATAATTAATAAGTAATAATACAAGAATAAACTCTGTTTCGTGTACTCACAACCGGAAACCTACTTTTGCCCCACCCTGTACAATATTTTAAGTCCTCAGGGGACCAGACCTGCTTGGTTTCTACAGACACTTGTGGTGGTTTGTTTCCTGCTGTATGCGATGATGTTGACTGTGAGCTTTTGTTTCGTCCTACGATGAGGCCCCAGGGAAGGGACGAGGCCACTTCGTCCTCGTTCAGCAGTTCTTGGCTTAATGTGGCATCTCAGGGTCGGCTTCTCTCTGTGTCACTGGCTGAAGGCTTGGTCTCCCCACGTTGGCTTCATCCTGGCATTCTTCCTCGGGGTCCCCCCTCCCTTGGAGTTTGCCTCCCTCTCAGTGTTCTTCTCTGGGTGCAAGCCAAGGTTTGTTCACTGGTGGTTCTTTTTGGTTATGGTGCTGGGCCCTGGGAGGTTTGATTTCTTTTACTTTCTGGAAGCCCATCAATGCACTAAAACATATATTTTAGCCAAGAACTAGTTGTTTTGTACAGGAGGGGCCTTTGGAGTAATAATGCCACTATACTGCCAGTAGAAGGCAATTACAGTTTCTTTACAAACGTTTTTTAATTTTTTAAATGAGGGAAGAAGCCTGCGGAGATTGAATGGAAACAAGTGATAAAACGGGGAGAAATAAGCTGAAAGGAAAGGCCCTAGGAGGAGGCACATGGATTGGGAGCACGGGGCGGGGGGCTGCGGGGGGAGAACGGGTTGGCTTCGCGAGAGCTGCTGCCGTGCTCCCGGGCGGGCGGCTGTGGGGGTGCTGAGGGGAGAGCGGAGGCAGGGCACCTGCGGAGCCGTGGGAGCCAGGCACACAGGCCCCAGGAGCTTAGTGACAGGTTAGCACGGCTTTTGCAGAGAAGAGAGACTAGGGACTTGTCAGGTCCAGGTAAAAGGCTTGCTTAACTATACTTCCTTGGCGTAAAATAGTTCAATATAAATTTATTTAAAAAGTATTTTGTGGGGCTCACTCTCAAGCATAGTGGGTTCAACGTACCCGATTATCTTTGCTTCCTCCTGAAACCCCAATAAAATAATCAGTAAGGGACGAATGAAAGTTTTTAATTTATTACTAGGTTAAAGAGGAAGAAGGGGAATACTGTGTTAACAACATTTTGCAAGTCGGAAAATTAACTAATGATGAACTTAACTGATCAGTGAAAGCTGAAAGCTAAATGCCAGGAAAGAGCCAGTTCTTTCCGCAGAACCCTGGACAGGGCTAGGCGTTGGGAGTAGCAGGTGTGTCCAGAGGCAGACAACCCAGAGGACAGATTGAAAGAAGCAGTTGGACGCCCGGACCCTCTGCTGTGCCGTGCGCGGTCAGGGACTGCCCTCCCAGTCTGGTTCTAGAATCTGTCTGCACTCTGTACGGGGCTTCCCTGCACCAGCACTCGGGCACAGAGGAGGGCACGGCCCACTGAGGAACGGGCTTCGTAACCACAAAGGCTACAAACGAAGAGTGAGATGTCTTGTCTTGGCATCTAGACTCCAGGCCCCAGAGTTTTACCACCCCACTCCCTTTTCCCTCCAGAAAGTTAGTGGATGCTCTTCTGGAGAAAATGAATCAAAAACAAGGTAGATTTGTTGGTAATAGCCATTCTGACGGGTATGAGGTGATACCTCATTGTGGTTTTAATTTGCATTTCTCTGATGATGAGTGACATTGAGCATCTCTTCATGTGTCTGTTGGTCTTCAGTATGTCCTCTTTGGAGAAGTGGCTATTCAGAAACCCAAAAAACAAATTCAAAGGATTATGTGCACCCTTATGTGCATTGCAGTGTTATTTATAATAGCCATGTTGTGGGAGCAACCAAGTGCCCATCAGTAGATGAGTGGATAAAAAAGCTGTGGTACATATATACACTGGAATATTAGTTGGCCATAAAAAAGAAATCTTAATATTTGTGACAGCATGGGTGGACCTAGAGGGTAGTATGCTCAGTGAAATAAGTCAGTCAGAGGAAGACAAATACTATATGATTTCACTGGTATGTGTAATCTAAAGAACAAAGTAAATGAACAAACAGAATCTAGACAGACTCATGGACACAGAGAGAGAACTGGGAGTTGCCAGAGGGGAGGGGCATTGAGGGACTGGGTGAAAGAGAGGAAGGGATTAAGAAGTATTGGGTTGGCCGGAAAGTCCATTCGTTACATTTTTCCATAAAATAAAAGACAGGTTTTTTCATTTTCATCAATAACTTAGTTGATTTGGGTATTCTGAGTATGTTGGCTCTCTCCCACTATTGGCTTCTGCGGTGTAGAGGCCAGGGGTGCTGCTCAACATCTTCCAGTGCATAAGACAGCCCCACAGCAAAGAATTATTTGGCCAAAATGTCAATAGTACCAAGAAACTTCACAAACCACTTTTGACATGTTCCATCAGTCATGGCACCTTCTCCATACACTGCACAAATCTTTTATTGTATTTCAATTGTATTTTTACCTTCCTTGAAATAATAAAGCATAGCAAGCACGCCAAAAATGTTGTGTACTTTCTTACAGAGTAGTCATGGGAATGTAGAGTACAGCATAGGGAATATAGTCAACAATTATAGTAACTGTGTGTGGTGTCAGATGAGTACTTGATTTATTGGGGTGATCACTTTGTAAATTATATAACGTCCAATCACTGGGTTATACACCTGAAACTAATATAGTACTGTATGTCAACTGTAACTGAAAAATTGAAACATCATAAAAAAAACAAGGAGGAGGCTTACTGACATTTGCTTGTCCCTCAGTAAAATGGCTTGGAACCCTCCAGGGGGCCCTGCCGTTTGCTAGGCTGCACCCAGGTGTGCAGGGCTTCCATCAGCATTTGCCTGCCTCTGGCAGGGAATGGAGGGCCACTGGTCCCAAACGGCTGACAAATTTAGGAGAGATCAAAACAAAAAGAAAAAAATACGAGATAGGAAATTGTAGGAAAATTACTAAGGGTCCATAATCATTCCTCTCTAAAACACGGCCAGTTTTCTTTCCATCCCCCTCTGACTTAAAACCTTTTGAAGCTCTGGAGTTTCAAAGCTCATGGTGTATTCATTTTACTAACATGATGGAGGCGACTCTCCTTTGCAGCCAGCTGTGCTTTTGCCTGTGGCCAGGTGCTTGGCTCCCATGGCTGCAGGGTCTCACTGCTCTTTTCCTTCCTGGAGCTAGTCCCCAGGGCCCCGGGCAGGCTGCAGCTCAGGGGGTATACCTGCAAGGGTGGTGGTGGGGGGGGTGAGGCTTTCTGTTTATTGTTTATTTTTATCTTGATATAAAACCTAGCAGTTTAATTAATTATAGATGAGTAATGCCCCCCCAAAACCCCAATAACTGAAAAATGTGACTCAGGAAAAAGAAAGCATGGACTTATTCCTTTAGAATTCTTAACGTATAAGACTGCAGTCTGTCTTTGCAGAAAAATAATGTGCTCCTGGGAGTTCCTGAATTGTTCTTTCGTCACGTAACCAGTGATCTCTCTCTTCTCTCCTTTTCTTTTATATTATCAGTGGGATAAAATCAATTAGACTTACCAGTAGGCACTTTTTATAATGAAATGTGGTAGACTGTATTATCCTTGAGGCGTTTCCGTTTGACCACCATATAGCAGGAAACCAGAATTACTGCAGATTTTATTGGAATGGTGTGGGACACAGGCTTATAAATATTGTGATGCATTAAAATGTAGATCAATATTTTTAGAAAAGAGGGAATCCATTTGCTTTTCCTTAATTTATGATTAATGTATAGAGGCATATTTGAATTTGCTAATTAGAAGTGTAAATATGATTTTTAATGTAGAATAGTAAGTCCAATATTAGCTCCACAAGTAAAACTGACAGTAACGTAGATTACTCTGTGGATTTCTGAGTATATTTATAGCAGATGTAACCTAGCTGTGTGCCTTCCATTTTAAAGCAGTCCTTTTTGCTCTGAATTTTCTAGGCACACTATTAACTTGTTTTTAGAGTACAGCTCTGTTATTTTTTGATTAGTACTTGTGTTCGCCCAGTGCGGTATTAGGCAGCACTGAGAAGCGGACAGCTGACTTCGTTAATGCAAAGGAAACAACAAAGATTAGTTCTCTGTCAATATTTCTTTGAATAACTACATGTAACCTGATTTAAATGACCCTAGCGGTTCTTCTGAAACACTGGCTACTTTGTTTTCTGTCAGTGCTGCTTTTCCCCCTTCTTCAAGTGAGTGTTTTTCTTTTTAAATCTTTTCTCCCTCTCTTCCCCTCCCACTCTGATGGAAGACATTTGATTATGACATTATTCTGCTGTTCTCTGGTCCTCGGCCTAAGTCTGAAATGAGAGCGCGGTGTCCTAGCGTTTGGTGCTGAATGGGTGCTGAACAGAAAGAACAGGGACCGAAGCTTAGATTCACCTGTAGATTTTAACAGCTGTACCAGGACCGCGAATACCAGTCGTCTGTCTTTGCTTCTTCCTCTGGTGATGCTCATGGAGATCAGAGAAGCAGGGGTAGGGCTTTAGAATGAGAGAACCCTAGGAATAGGGGCAGGATTTCAGTGGCCTCGTGATGCATAATAGTCAAAATAATAGTTTATATCTATTCATTGTTTGAATTACTTCTGAATTGGATGTGAATGTATAATATATCATCTTGATAGATAAACTAGTATGTGGTATTTCAAATTTCTCGTCTAATGTAGTAATAGTACTCACTCGCGGTTTCTGTTTAGAGTCTTCAGTGAAACATGGTTGGTTGACTGGATTTTCCCCCAACTTCGTATAGAACCACGTTATTAAAAATAATTCATTAGATGTTTCTTTTTCTTCCTTCGGGAGTCTGGACTTGGGCTCAGTCTGGGCTCTGCTGCTCACTGTAAGTACACTGATCTCTCTGGGCCTTGATTCTTCGTCTGTAAAGTGGTGATAATCGTACCTACTCCTCCACAGCCGCCATCAGGATGAACGTAGGCTACAGGGGGTGAAGTAGCGCCATGCGTCTCCACGGGTGGAGTTCTCAGTAAATGTTCACTATTAACATTATCTCCAGAAGCTACGGTTTAAAATACTAAAGGCTTTGACTGGAGCTATAGAGTCAATTTAAAATTTTTTGAGATAAAACTAGGTTGTAAACTTCACAATAAACACACTGACTTTCTGCAAGGTCCTGTGCTCAAGCTCAATTTGCTGTGTCATTCAAATTTCAGGGACTTTTAATATCATCCTTCTTGTGAGAAATGCATGAGTGTTTTACTATAATTGTTGGCAGATGACATTATATTTACTTGTTTTTATTGGAACTAAGAAAGATATTTATCTTCATATGAAAGCTGAATGATATAAATACTGCTTGGAAAATAACATAGTATGAGTGATTTGCTTAATGTCAAACCTGGTAAGCAGTCAAATCTTGTCACTCTTTACTTGGTATGCAGTTATTTGCGTGTAGATTAGCCCAGAAACAAGCATATGGTATTTGGCAGGATTTGTTTTTATTTTTTTTAAGTAATGGAAGTTGTCAGAGTTTTCAGCTCGAAGTTATTTATTCTTTTGTCTTTGATTTTGCTAGAGTTTTGACCTTGAAGTGTTACATTTTTACTTGTATGAAATATATATTTTTTATTATTTTCACTATTATGTTAAATTGATAACAAAGTTGTGACTATACTCCTTAATTGACCCAGCTATAAACTTGGCCAAGGTCATGATTTGGTCCTTCCATTCGAAAGGATAGCTTTGCTGGATAGCGTAATCTAGGTTGTAGTCCTTGCTTTTCATCACTTTGAATCCTTCTTGCCTGCAAAGTTTCCTTTGAGAAATCAGCTGATAGTCTTATGGGAACTCCTTCATAAGTAAATCTCTCCTTTTCTCTTGCTGCTTTTAAGATTATCTCCTTATCTTTAATTTTGTCATTTTAATTTGATGTGTCTTGGTGTGGTCCTCTTTGGGTTCAGCTTGTTTGGGACTCTGCACTTCCTGGACATGTATGTCTATTTCCATCACCAAATTAGAGTAGTTTTCTTTCCTTATGTTTTTAAATAAGTTTTCAGTTTCTTGCTCTTCCTCTTCTCCTTCTGGCACCCCTATAATTTGGATGTCAGTACATTTAAAGTTGTCTCAGAGGTTCCTAAGCCTATCATTTTTTTGAATTCTTTTTTCTTCCTGTATTTCTAATCGAATGCTTTTTCCTTCCTTGTGTTCTAAGTCGTTGATTTGATTCTTGTCTTCCTCCTTTCCTCTGTTGGTTCCTTATAGATTTTTCTTTATTTCACTTAGTGTAACCTTCATTTGTTCTCTTATGTTTTTACCATATTCAGTGAGTTCTTTGAGCATCCTGATCACCAGTGTTTTGAACTCCATATCTGATAGGTTGGTTATCTTCATTTTGTTTAGTACTTTTTTCTGGGGTTTTGTTCTGTTCTTTCATTTGGGCCATATTTCCTTGTCTCCTCAATTCGACGGCCTCCCTGTGTTTGTTTCTGTGCATTAAATAGAGCTGCTTTGTCTCCCTGTCTTAGAAAGGCACCTGTAAATTGTGTGGGGTGGAGCCTTAGGTACTTGCCAGGGCAGGGCAACCTGCTTCACCACTTTGTGGCTCTGTGCGGGGAGGGCTTGGAGAGGGGACAGTGCTGCTGCCTGGCTTCTGGAGGTTTGCCCAGCAGTCGCCCCATTTCCAGTCACTTCACCCACATCCCATGTGTGACTGGTGCCCTTCCTGATCTCCAGTATGTTATCAAACTGGCTAACTCATTTGGTCCGAAATGTTCTTTAAGGAATTAATGCATGATATTAATTGTTCTTTTTGGGTTAGGTCACTTCATTTTGTAGGATGAGCCAAGGAATGATGGTTTAATAAACATGTATTGAGTTTATATTATATGCTAGCAAATCAGCTTGTTGGAATAGATTGTTAACTCACATGGGTTATGTTGGATAGCTTTAACAATGAGAAGGATTTTAGTTAGATCTACTCCTTATTGTGTAGCCTCAGAGACAAATGTTACTTATGTCTTTGTTTTACTTTCTTCACTCATTGAGCTGGTATGCCTATCTCTTAGAGTGAGTTTAATGAGGTTATTGAACTGATTCTTGCTGTGTATTCTTCTAAGCCTCGATTGGTGTAATTTAATGTTCTCTTCAAGCTTGGCATTCACCCCTCAGAGGGTTACTCTGCCAGTTCTATTTATGGCAAGGCAGGAAGGAATTCTTCAAAATTTCTGACTACCAGGTGATTGTGGTCTAGGAAAAAGAATTGCTAAACTTTTTTGAGACTCCAAGTGCTTTG
>PVKM010012169.1:0-32085 GCA_004027735.1 Carollia perspicillata | reverse complement strand
AACTGTAATGGCATAATCAATAAAACTTAAAAAATAAAAAATAAAAATAAATAAAATCTTTAAAAAAAAATGTGTGGTTGCCTCTTTCACACTCCCCACAGGGGACCTGGCCCCGTGACACAGGCATGTGTCCTGACTGGGAATTGAACTGGCAGCCCCTTAGTTTGCAGGCCAGCGCTCAATCCACTGAGCCATACCAGCCAGGGCAAGTCTTGTTTTATTTAGGAGATACATACACATGGAAGTTTGCCACGGTCCAGGGCCTGTCAGAAGTCAGGTTGTGACACAGGGGTCCTATTTGCAACAAACAAGAACCTGCCTCCTTGAGAAGTGGGTCTCCCCACGTCTCCCCACTGAGAAGGGCAAGAGCTGGAGAACCACCTCCTCCTCCTCTCAGGAGAGGATGAAGATGAGTTAATGCCCAGAGGAGAGTTGCTGAGAGATAATGAACACTTTCTGTCCAAGTGGGAACCTAGAAGCTCTTAGAAAATGTGTGTCTGGAAGCAGTGAAGTTAACATTTCTCTTCCAACATGAAGGAAGACAAGTGGAATTTACAAGAGGTATATAGTGATGGAAGCTCACTTAGTCTTTACCTGTAGCTCAAATTCCACTTAACCCTTGACTCAATTGCTGGTACAGTAAGTCCTCTTAACATGTTTCATAGGTTCTGTGACCATAAGAAAAATGACATAGTGAAACCAACATTCATTACCAATGGCTAATTAACATAAACAAGAGCTCATCAACATTATAATGAAATGACAGTTATCTAAACCATGTTATTTTAGGACCTTCTGTAATGTGCTGTTTACAATATATTAGAGGGTTTTCCTTTTAAAAAAAGTGTTATTCATTTCTAATAATGTCTCTTTCCTCTGTAAAATTCCTCCTTCTAATTTAGCAATCTCATTTTTAAAATTTTTATCCCTAGTGTCTTGAACTTAATAGGAATGTCATGAGGACTGAATGAATGAAAATATGAGTTTTGTATAAACGTGGAGACTTTTCCCGCTGCTCTTGCATGACACGCCTTCAGGACGTCTGCCCTGGAGTAGCTCAAACTCCGGAACGGGAGGGGCTGTTTTTTGTGTGCTGGCTTCTGAAAGAGCCTGCATATTAGCATGAGCCCTGCATCCCCTTTCTTATTCAGTAATGAGGACTTGACATACCATGACAATGACAATGCAGGAGGTTGATAAATGGGAATGGAATGGCTTTGCTAATGTAGGTGGGGTCAGTGTAGCTTCTGTGGGTCAGATGCAATTTTGGTGAGCTAATGACTGTGGGAAGTCATTTTCTAGGCTACATTTTTGTCTCGATTTCTCAGAATGCTTGTCTCAAGGGGAAAAAGGACACAGACATGTAACAACTGTCTGGCCATCCGAGGAACCTAACTGGGAGACTACCATCACGTTGACCCACCTTAGTGCTCTGCGTCCTTAGTTAGTGTTGGTAAGTCCAAGCGCAGAGACTACAACAAGCCCACAGTTATGCCTGGGTCTAAAGACCATATCCCAACGTGCCTGTGGCAAAAAGTCTATTTCATTCTACTCTGTCACATTTTTTGAACTTAACAGAAGTCCTTTCATGAAGTAATACTCATAGCAACAATGACAGAAAACCCCCAAACACATAAAACAAAAAAAGAGCAAGCATGAGTTCTTTACATTGAGTTGGTCAATGAATGGGGATTGGATTGGCCAATGAATCACCACTACTCATTTGTATTACAAATTTAGTGCTATTTTAAGATAATCTTATTAAATGTTTGATCTGTCTAGGCGATCACTGAAGAATTTAATACTGTACTTTCTCATTAAGATATCTAATAAATAAAAATACGTATTCGGAGTGCTGCTTTTTGGAACCATTTAAATTGTAGGCATTGTGGTCTGTTTGTACCCAGAGCCGACCAAGAGTAGTAGGGATGGCTTAGGATTCAGCAGCAGAGCTAGGGAAACCAGGAACAATATTGAAGTTAGAGATCTAGGTGAATTACAATTAGGAAGTCAAGACAGTAATCACAGACATCCACAGTCATCCAGAATTTCAAGGTGAATAACAAGCTCAAAGCAGGCAAGCAAAATATCTGTGAGTAATGAATCCAGAGTTCAGGTCAACCAGGAGGCCAGAAACTATGTGGTTTGAGAGCAAATATAATCAGAGATATGTAACAAAACAAGCCATGGTGGTCACAGCTGGCTGGAGGGAGAGCGAAACAGGCTGCGCCCTGCTCTGTCTGCCAGGAGCTTTT
Organism: Carollia perspicillata; assembly: GCA_004027735.1. Lineage (NCBI taxonomy): Eukaryota > Metazoa > Chordata > Mammalia > Chiroptera > Phyllostomidae > Carollia > Carollia perspicillata. Next base: position 29,830 of record PVKM010012169.1, on the reverse strand, counting down.
GTACCCTCCCTGTTAGGGCAGCCGGTGAGCTCCCAGTGGGGCACACGTGACCTGCAGGTGGAAGCAGGTAAGGGGGCACCACTGCAGGGCAAATGTGCAGGGGAGGAGAAAGTGAGGTCCTTCCAGCTTGCCTTCATCAGCCATCTGAAATCCCCTCCACAGTTAGGCACTGCAGGTATGACAGTGGCCCCATAAGATTATAAGGAAACCGAAAATTTTCTATTTCCTATCGATATCATAGCTGTTGTAATGCTGTTACAATGTGCTTGTGTTTTAAGCTGCTATTACAAAAGAGTCGAAAGTTTAAAAGTGTTAAAAAATACAGAAAGTTAAAAGTTACACTATGCTAAGGTTAGTTTTCTATTAAAGAAAAATATTTTTAAATGAATTCAGTGCAGCCTGACTGTGCAGTGTTGCTAAGGCAGTGTTTCTGTGCAGTGTTTCAGTGTAGTATACAGTAACGTCACTCACGGCGCACTCACTGACCCGCCCAGGACAACTTCCAGTCCTGCACGCTCCATTCACGGTAAGTGCCCTCTGTACGTGTACCGTTTTTATCTTTTACACGGTACCTTGTCTGTGTTTCGAGACGCAGATATTTGCTGTGTGTTACAGCTGCCTGCAGTGTTTGGCCCAGTAACATGCTGCACAGGCTCGAAGTCCAGGAGTGACAGGCTCCACCTGACAGCGCGGTGAGCAGCGAGCCACACGCTGGCTAGGTGCGTGTAAGTGCACTCCATCATGTTCCCACAAATTGTCCAACACGGCAATGGACTAATGACACAGTTCTCAGAAGTATCCCTGTCGTTAAGTCATGCATGACTGTATTTGGATCTCCTCCATGTCCCACCAATTTCTGACGGAGACTGAGCAGCCCATATTAGTGAAACATTCGGTTAACCCAAGGCTTTGTGCATCACTGAATTTGCAAGAGGTCCTTTTCCCCAACTGGCAAACCCAAAATTGGAGAGGCAGGAGGGCCAGGGAAATAACTTATGGAAAGAAATTGAACTCCCTTTAGTAATTTAAGAGATAAAATGTAATTACACCCATCCAGGCCATGAAGGCACCTGAAAATCTTTAAGGAAAACCAGCTTAGAATTTATTATTTGATTTGTCATAAAAATAAAATATCATTATTTTTAAATTTTTTTTAAAGTCTCTGTGTGGTGTAATTTGAGGTAAATTTCTACTAGAGGAGAAGGAAATTGGATCAGGGTGTCGGTTTATTTCCCCCTTGTGCAGAAACAAAGGTGATGATTTAAGATTCTCCTTCCAGGAGCCGCTTAGGAGCTAAGTGCTTTCTGTTAGTGTCTCTTAATAAACCCAGGACAATGGCTTCATTGCAGCACAGCTGGGACCAGACTTCTCCTTAATTAAGCACCAGCGAAGGGCAGGTCTGCGATCTCCTTCCTGAGTTAGGCCACAATTAAGCGGCCTGAGGCACTCTCTTAAGGGAGTACCCCTCCTCTCCAAAACTCAGGATAGATTTCACAATGTGAAAGCCAGAGCAGCCCTCGTGGCAGGGGTTTCAGGAAATTGTGTCTTTATAGCTCAGACCTAGGTTAACTACCCCTCCACATGTCCTGTGTGACACATGGAAGCACTCACCTGTCAGGTTTCATACCCCACGGTCCTCTGCATTTCAGACATCATTTTAAAATTGCGATAACATGACACTAACCATGTGACCACCTCTAAGTGGTATTACGTACATTCACATCGTTGGGCAACTGCCACCGCCAACCATTTTCAGAAAGCAAGACTGAAATTCCGTACCCATTACAGTTCCTCATGTGAGTGGAGTCACACGGTGTTCACCTTTTTGTGACTGGCTTCGTTCACTAGCATGCCCTAAAGGTTCCTCTACATCAGCTCATGTGTCAGAATTTGCTTCTTTTATAAGGCTGAAGTCCACCATATGTATATGTCACATTTTATTTGTCCTTCTACCCATTGACGGACCCTGGGTTGTTTCCATCCTTTGGCCCTTGTGAGTAAGGCTGCTATGAACGTGGACATACATAACTGTTCACGTCTCTGTTTTCATTTCTTTTGAGTGTATGCCCAGAACTGGAATTGCTGGATCATACAATGATTCTATATTTGATTTTCTGAGGAAGTGCCGTAACATTAGATACTAATCTTTTCACCTGCTGCTTCTGCCCTGTTCAGTCCCTGGGTCTACCCTGAGGAGGGCTGGGTCTTTTCCCATGCACAGCCACGCAGTACTCACATTTAGCATCTGTTTGCCCCAGTGAGTCCTGCTTGGTGTTCCTGGGTGAATCACTGCTCACCGACGGGCATGAGCCTCAGCTGGCCCTGCATTCACTACATCTCAATCTGCATTCTCATTCCCAGGCCAGAACTGAAGTCCAGCTCTGACCTCCAACTCACACAATTGGGGCCAAGGCATCCTGCATGGCCCTCACACCTCCCTCCTCCTAGACATTCAGCAGTGACCACTCTGTTTGGTGGGACCATGGGCCCTTGGTGGTAAGGCAGGCTGAGGGCCAGGAGCAGGGAAAGAGGTTGGGTGTGGGTGGTGCCACTGAGCAAATTATACTGGCTGTGCCCTCATTTAAATTATCCTGAACATTGGTTAGTGGGTGTGAGTCAAGGTCAGGCACCAGGGCATGGAAAGCCACCAGAGAGGGATTAGGGTCCCTTCTGATCTAAAGAAAGTCTCCCTACTAGAAGCAGGGTTAACAAGAGTGGAGCAGGGTGTCAGGGCTGCAGCCCTGGTAGCTGCAGCCTCCATGGGAAAGCAGAGGCAGAGCAGGGTCAAGGGCACTAGCTGACTGGCTCAGCCTGAGTTTAGGAAGAAACAACTACACCTGGCCTGGGGACATGCGGGTCCTTGGCACACCCTCAGCCACTGGATACCAGGCTTCTGAGCCAACAGACTCTGCCTCCTGGAAGTCCTCCAGACTTGATCAGAGCACATTTAGGAATGAGTGTTGGCAGTTTTCATACCGGTAGCTGCACAGGACTAGCAAGGAGGGGTCTGACGACTGCCAATTGGCTTTAAATGAGGCCCCTCCCCACCCCCATGTGCCCAATGATGAGAGCGAAACCACCCATGCCCTTTGGTGTCTCCATTGCCGTGATGGCAAGTTTGCAGGGCCTGCTGGGACCCTGCACTAAGGACGGCCAGCTCCCTTTCCCAGGCATCAGCATTTCAGCTGAGTTAACAACCCTCCCCTACGTGGCCCGACCTTTCCCATGGACCAATGATTGTCAACACCAGCTGCCTGTTAGAGACACCTGGGAAGCTTTTACAAAATGCTTTCACCCGGGCCCCACCCCTAGGAACTAAATTTTGTCTGTCTGAGGAAGGGAGTTGGTATTACTATTATTAAAAAGCAGCCTAGGGGTTCTAATGTGCAGTCAAGGAAAAGAACCACTGGCATTGTCTGGCTCAGAGGTCACTGTCCTGCGGACAAGCTCCTTTAACTCATGGTGTTAGCTAGGAGTCTGGGTCAGTGGTTCACACTTGTCAGCCTGCATTAGAATCACTTGGAGAGCATGTTAAAATACAGATCTCCAGGCCTCACCCACAGTTTTTAGCTGAGTTGATCTGGAATAAGGCCCTGGTATAGGCCACTTGCATTTCTCACATGTCCTTAGCGGAGGCTGAAATTCAGGCCAAGGTGTTCACACTTTGAGAACCCCTGATCTAGGCCCACGATGCCCTTTAATTCCTAGATGTAGAGTGGCTGACAGATAGATGTAAGAAATAGTGTCACTCATTGTAGTTGCTGTTTACAGTTTCATCCTTGACACCGACACTCTCTTCTAAAGGACTGCCATTCACCTCTGAGAATCATGGAAGAAACACCCCGGCAGGGCAGCCAGCCCTTCGTAGGGGCTAATGAGCCACCCCTTCTCCGTACGCAGAGTGGAAAATCAGCACTTAGGGACCTTCCACCCCACTCTTCCTTGTCCCCTCCCCTGAAAAATAATTAAGCGTCAAAAGAAACATTTTGTTGAAAGGAATCAAAGTTTTCTTCCCACCAAGAGGGCCCACTTACTGACTTGAACAGCCTGAATGTTTAGCAACACACATTTATTTCCAAGTTAAAATGGTTCCTTATGGTGAGATACTTCGGTGCTCGAGTTCCCCAAAGGCAGGAATGAAGCAGCCACCCTGAGACCCTGAATCACTCACTCCTTTGTCCCAATGGCCCAGAGGCCAGAATGCTCAGAGGTTACAATGTGCCTTCAACAAAGAGCGTTTAGACTCTGGTTTTAGAAATAAGTGACTCATCTTTGGGTTATTTTCTTGTCTGTCTCCCTTCCCTCTCCCCTCTTCCCCACCACCAGGAAACTGCAGGCGACACACTTTCTCTTCTTTATCTCAATGCACAAAACCCACAAATATTGCTGGTCTCGGAACCTGACTTCCTGTTATTAAGGAAGACATGCCACAATTTAAGGGAGCCAGATTTCTAAGCAAAGCAGAAAGTGGAATGGTTTCAGAGTTTGCTTCCCACCTATGATTAACTAGGTCACAGCTGTAAAGGAAGAGAACAAGCAAATTTAACTCCGTCCAAGGCGGGAGCACTTGACATCATCTGTGGCCAAAACACAAACACTCAAAACTTCTTTTTGAAAAAGGAGAAGCCCTAAATCTTATGGAAACAAGTAAATTTAAGATATGATAGAAAATGAAAAAGAAATTTCATCAGACAATAGACAAAGTGTCTCAGACCTACCTTTTTAATTTAATATTTGTACAAAACAGGGAAATGGAAATGATCGCCTTTTTACTGAGGCCATAAGCTGCCTGTGATCCATGCAGAGACTTCTTGAGGATCATGCACAGCACTTGAAGATTCCCGTCTGGTCACGGCGGGTTACGGACTGTTTAAGGCCCGGGACTGTTTCAGGTCAATAGGATATCCAAATTTGCCAAATGTAAAATGCTCCTGGTGGATTCTTTGGCGTTGGTATGACGTTAAGGAGGGAGAGACTGTTTCAGAGTGGATTATATTTTCAAGGTCCACAGTATCCAAGGAAAGCATGCTTATCGGAAGGAACATGTCCCTGTGCTATATTCCTTCCTTTCTCTGTTATGACCCCCAGCACCGCCGGGGTTTCATTTCTCATTAAGTGGCCTGGACACTCACACTAATCTTGCCCAAATGTTTGTATGAAATAGTCAGGATAAAGATGATAGAGAGAGAGAGAGAAAGAGAGAGAGAGGGAGAAAGAGAGAGATAACGCACGATAGGTAAATAAGATATAGATACATGGTATAGATAGATACATAGAGAGATAGATAGATACACAGAGATAGAGATATAGACAGATGATAGAGAAATATCCAGAGATTTAGATGGATATACGACAGATAGATAGATAGATGATATCTGAAACAAAGATGAGAAGAAAAATAAACTGTGTCCATAAACCTCAGTTAGGACACTTTACAGTCTTGCTACTCGCTGAGTCCTCTGTGGACCCCAGCAGCAGCAGGACCCAGGAGCTTGTCAGGAATGCAGATCCCCAGGCCCTGCTCTGGACCTGCTGAATCAGAACCTGGATGTGACAAGGTCCCCAGGTGATCCCTCATACATTGATGTTGAAGAAACATGACTTTAGAACCTCACAGCCTGGAATAGTGCCCTTCGATAACTTTTATTTTCAGTAATGGAAATCCTCATCCAAACAAAATCTTAGGTGGAAACGTAAGCAATATCTCAGAAGGGCTCCTCCGATGAAGGCAGGGGTGAGGAGTCTGTCTTCCGGGGCCCCCAGTGGCATGCCCCACCCCAACCCCTCTTTGTGACAGTTGCTTCTACTCCTGTGGGGGCGGCGAGGATTCCAGGTGCATGTATACTAACGCCTCCTGGCCTAGAGGACACAGGCTACCACTTAGAGTTTCTGAACAATTCCTAAGCACTGGCATATTTGGGGTAGTCCAGCAAAAGTAGATGATGATAGCAATTGATTTTGAAGCCAGATCATGTGCAGGATTGAGCTCAGAAGCTCCATAGAAGGGCATAGGAGGAGAAAGTAAAGAAAGCAGGTCGACAGCTGACTTAACATGAGAGGAAGACAGCACAGAGAGATGGAGAAATGGCAGTGGCCCTGTGGTGAGGTGAACTACAGGACACCCAGTGAATTTTGAATTTCAGACAAACAACACGAGGCATACTTATACTAAAGAACTATTTGTTGTTTATCTGAACTTCAAATGTAACTGGGCATCCTATGTTTTCATTGGGTGAATCTGGCAACGCCAGTTCCTCTCTCAGGGGTGCTGTTTTCAGCAGCTTGGGCCCCAACAGCCTCCCTCTGGTTTAGACTTCAGTCAGATTCTCTCTGAACTCAGACTGCCTGGGTCCAAATTCCGGATCTGCCCACGCTCGCTGTGCAACTCCGGGCAAGTGATTTAATCTCTCTGTTCTGTTTTCCTCTTTTATAAAGTAGAGATACACACGAAAGTCTGCCTCATAGGGCTGTCTGGGGATTAAAGGAGAAACTGTCAAGCAAATCACAATGCCCTGCACACAGTAGGAGCTCAGTGAAAGATGTGCATTATATTGTTATCTATCAGGTCAAGGTTTCCTGGGTCTTGGCGACTTCCTATGTGTCTGAATTTGTTCTTGGGACCTGAGATCAATCTGGATAGGCAAGTCAGGGGAGAAGAGGACGTGGTGCCTGAAAAGCCATAGTAGGAGGTAGAAGAAGCTTTCCTTTCCTTCCCTGGGGCCCTGGCCTGACATTCCATCTGGTCAGTGCATTTCCTTCCTCCAACTCCCAGAGGGCCATGTCTGGGAATGAGCTAGGGAAGGAGGGAGGAAAACGTGTCACTTGATATTTGCTCCTTGACCCTGGCTGACCCAGTAATTCACTCCAGGACGGAAGGAAGCACATTCAGGAGACCTTCCTTTGCCGGAGCTTCTTTGCCTTATATTTTAGCAACCAGGGAGTGAGCAGTGGGAGTCCCCAGGAGGGCAAGCCCTAGCAGAGTGACATCTTACATCTTGAGGTCAGAAATTCCCAGAGAGCTATGTACTGGAGTAGGCATTTGGGGATGTGTTATTTCTTCCCCTTGGTGCAAACCTGACCCATCACTGAAGCCTCATTGTCTACGAGCTTTTGTTCTCATCTTTCTTTTCATGAACTTCAAGATCAGAGACTAGGTTCCAGCAATGGACTCTCCTAAACACTAAACAAACACAACAAGAAAACCAAGGTCTCTGGGAGCATGCGGGCCTCCAAGTTCCCCTGGAGGAGATGCTGGAGCCAGCTTCTGTGGTGGATTCCGAGCCAGAGTCCCTAATGGAATTGGACGATTATCCCGAAACTGCTCTCTGAATGCTCTGGTTTTCCTAAAACAGTGTTCTTGGCTTTACTAATCCCTTTGGCACCGACCCATCACCTACAGCCACAACTGTTTCCCAGGAAGCTATTGTTATTTGTGCATCTGATAGTTTACAGTGGAGTACACTGACAGCAACATTTACAAAGGAAAAGAAAAAAAGAAGTGTAGGTGAAAAGGACGAAACCCAGGCTTTCAACATTCTGGTGGGAACTGGGAAGCAGAAACTACCTGTTTTTCAGCCCTCAGCACAGCCAGGTCAGGACTCTGTAGCAAAGTGCCTCCCAGGCACAGCACAGTTTGTATGGAAGGTGGGCATCAGACCCAGAGGTTCAGAATGAGAATACCCACCACCGACCCTCCACTGGGGATCCCCTTTATAGTATATTCTCTGATCTTCCCAGGAATTCCCTTTCAGCTGCCACCAGGATCTGCACTATGTCACCAAGGACACACAGCATATACAATGGGGTGAAATGGAGTGGCTGTTTTATCAGGTCTGAACGCTCCAGATAAAGTTATTCTCGTCTGGGAAAAAGCAGCATTTTGTCCAGAGCACCGTGTTCCCATGTTTCAGCTTACCATGAAGCATTTTTGATATACCTGTTGGGATCATTAGTTCTGCCAAGAGAAGGGAAGTAGCATCCTTTGTTCTATTTTTTTTTTTTTTTTTTTACTCTCAATGAAGTACGTTTCCATTGTGTTGGTTTCCCTTACAGAAACTAACAGAAACAGGAGAGAAAGTTACAGGATTCCATGCTACTTGGCAGGTGTGCAAAATATATACACACAAGCCCTGGCTGATGTTGTTCAGTGGACTCAGTGCCAGCCGGTGAATCAAAGAGTCACTCACTGGTTTAATTCCCAATCAGGACACATGCCTGGGTTGCAGGCCAGGTCTCCAGTAGGGGGCGCATGAGAGGCAACCACACACTGATGTTTCTCTCCGTCTCTTTTGCCCTCCCTTCCTTTCTGTCTAAAAATAAATAAATAAAATCTTAAAAATATATATACACACATACATATGTACTTGGATAATAAGGGTATACACCAGGAAACTAAGGATAATATAAAATAGAAGAAGGAAAAGTACTGCTTAAAAGGATGAGATAAAGGTGCAAAGGTGTCTAGAATGAGCTAACTGGACCACAACTGTACGCTCTGAGTTCCTGGTAGCAAAGGTAGTCATCATATTGAATCATTTATTTCTTATTATCTCCTAAAAGGAATTAACAGGGTGAAATTTATATAATGGATATTAAAAAAACATAAGGAACAATATCTTTAACTGACATTTTTAAAGAGCCTCAGAAGTATTTTTAACTACGTTTCTTTTGCTGGCTTTCTGAGCCAGGAGTGGCCTGAGCCACTCCTCCCTGCCCACAGCCCAGGCTGCGGCCAGACATCCCTGCGGCTGTCCGGTGGGTTCATGCCATTCATCAGGACACTGCCTTATTCCTTTTGCACTGAATCTACTTCTTGTCTGCTTTCTCTGGTCCCCATCTGGCTGTTTCATTCCAGATATTTCCAGCTCCATCTAATGTTTTCAGATGCATGACCCATTCCCCTGTCGGTAGGGCTTGTTTTACAGATCGCTGCCACCTGCAGTCTCCCATCCCTTGCCTGGGTTTCATGTTCTGTAAATCTCGCCCACCCTGCACCATGTCCTGCCAGAGACCTGGGCCACTTGGCCCCAGTTCAGGCCCAGAATAGACAGCTGCATATCTAAAAAAAGAATACTGAACATCAGCCCTCAATAAAGATGAATTAAATCTTAACTCAGTAAAATAATCTCAGCAGGGAGTGGAGAAAAAAATGGTCCAGGTATATTGATATTTGATTATTTAACTTCATAAGGCTATAGAATAAAGGGGGCAAAGTAATGAATAGGTAACAGGTCCATTGATCTGCTTTTCTTGAATATCAGATATCCCTAGGAGGTTTTGACTAAGTACCAGAAGGCAGCCACTTCAGTTGCCTTATTCCACAAGGGGCAGAAGTAAGGATATTCTAGGATTAAAAGGAAAGTTGTACATCTCTGCTGTGGATATGACAAGTGAAGGATGCTGTTCAGAAGGGACTGTTGAGAAGTGTGACTTGTATTGTCTCCCAGCTGGAGGACCATTTCACCTTGACATCCTACGATCAGGAGTTCCTGTGGGTAGAACCAATGTTTTCATCAGGAAAAGAGCTGTGAATCCACTCAGATTCTTGCTCAAGGACTTGGCCGAGGCCCCAGGATTCTTCTCTGTCAAATACACATAGATGATTTAGAATGGAAAGGGTTTTGTTCAGCTGTTACCAGCCAACCACCTTGATTATAAAAGAATCTCATTTTGGCTCTCGTGCTACCTCTGGTTTTGAATTGGACTACATGCTGCTGGTTTATAAATCTGAGTTAGTAGCAAACTAGACCTCTAGGTGGTGGAGTGATTGCTTCATTGGATGAAATTGTTTGCTATGGTCCACTTTAACACCACAGAACGTATGCCAAAAGCAAAACAATGTGGCTGATGCTAATCTGCCTTATCAGGTGATGATTAGACTGTAGGTGTAATTGTTTCTTAAGTTTTATTCCTCTTGCTAGGTAACCAAAGCATGCTCTGAGCAAACAGCCCTGGCCAGTGTGGCTCAGTTGGTTGGAGTATCATCCTGTGGACTGAAAGGTTGATCCCCGATTAGGGAGTGGATGAGAAGGCAACCAATCAATGTTTCTTACATTGACGTCTCTCTCTCTCTCTCTTTTTAAAAGCAATTAAAAAATGTCCTCAGGTGAGGATAAAGAAATTAATTAATTTTTTAAAAAAGTAAAGGGGATGCTGTTTTCCTATTCCCCACAGCTGGCAGACATGCATTCAATTTATTTCAGTGTAATTTAGAACTTGCATGAGACCTGTCAAAAGAGTTTTTTTAATATTTTGATTTAGAAGTAGGGTTATGATGCCAACTGGAGGGCCTGAGGACCTATTTGAAATTAGTTTTTCGTATTGACATGTCTCCTCATGAAATTCAAGACAGGAGAGAGAGGATCTACAGCACAGTTACGGGGGGTGGGGTGGCATTCATTTTGTTGTAGAAGTTGAAAGATGGCCTCTTGTGGGCCCAATGTAGCCTGCGTATGTGCTTTGTTTGTTACGCAATGTTTTTCTCCAAGCTTGGAATAGTAGACAGCATAGAAGTATCAGGATATTTCAACTTTGTTGTATACAGTATTATAAGAAAAATGCACAAAGATTTTCTTTTGAAAAGTCTGAATTTCCAGAAGCACCAGCCCCAGTTTCCTGGTGGCAGGACTGAGGAGTGGCAGACTTCAGGTGCTAGGCACGAGTTCTCCGGTTGGCAAAGCGCCTCTTTCCTCGCTGTGCTACCTGTACTGACCAGTGTGGCTCCTAAATGCATTTGAGCTCTAATGTGTGCCTGGGGCCCTATTTTATGAGACCACTAGAGTGAATAGAGCAGCCAGGATTGAGAGGAAGGATTAGGTCCTCAATCGATACACATTTTTGAAAGTTGCCTATTTCCGACGGGTAGATCTCAGAAGGAGCAAGAAAAGTCTTGCCCTGCACAGGCCCTGTTCTGATGCACATTACACAGGTTTCTCTCAGGCCACCTTAGGGCCATTTCACTGCAGGGAAAAAAAAGTCAGAGCATCCAGAAGATATTTTCATTTGTTTGTTGGTAAGCATATTGGTCCAGTATTGCCCAGAGGGGACCACAGAACACATGTCCAGGGATTGCACTAGAAATAAAAAAAAAAATAAGATGATCTGTGAATGGCTTCTGTGGTTGAACTAAATGCCACAGGATATGGGGATTTGACCCCAGAAATGATGTTGAATGGACGGCACATGGCCTGGGGAGCCTGGCTCCTGCTCGCTGGATTGGTTCTCAGGAGGGACTGCACAGCTGCCATTAGTGGTGAAGGTGTGAGCGTATCACTCTATACTACTGATTTCAAATCTACAAGTGCCCTTGTGTGTTTCCAGAGGATTTTGTCTTTCTCTGGTAGCTCCTCTCCCTAAGTGTTCTACTCCTTGAAAACCCAGAGCTGGAGCCCAGCAGGATGAGGGGTTTTCCTCTCTATTCCCTCTCCTTAAGTACCGGGTTGACATCTTAATGACAGGGATTCCAGAACCTGGCACCCGCACTGCAACCTACGTGGACAGACCTGGCCACACAACACAGCAGTGCAAAAGCAAGGGTGTTACTGCACATGTGCAGAAGAGTAGCTTTCTCAGAGCACTGGCGGTGAGGCTTATCCACACAGATTGCACTTGGGGAACGAAATAGGCTCATTCACCAACATCAGCCCAGAATTGTGGGAGGGACCCACAACATGGCTTCTGTTAAAACTACTGTTTCACTCATTGGAGTTTGATGTGCCAGAGACACCTTCTTACCTAAAAGGAAATGAAAAGGGGCTGAAGAAAGGAACTATGTATGCTGTAACTGGGTGAATATTCTCTATTCTCCCAAATATGGGTGGGATCTACCTAGAGGACTATGTCCAAATTGCTAAAGGCTGTTACTTTCCTTGAGCCTCAACTGGCAGATGAGAGCAAGATTTTCTTCTGCACAAATGCCATGAAGACCCAATGAGATAGGACCTGATATCAAAGACATGATTTCTTCAAGCTCAATGCAAATCCATTTGTTTTCACAGACTAGGCCTGAATCCCTAAATACAGAGTTCAAATTAGGACTTGCTCATTTCTGGCATTTGGTGGTTGGCCAATTGTAAATTATGCTTCTTAAATAAATTATTGGACTCAGCTGGGTTATGAAGTCCTGACACATTAAACCGTGAACTCCCTTAAAAATTTTTTTTCAGAGGCATCCCTGGCCAGGTAGCTCAGTTGGTGAGAGCATTGTTCCGATATGCCAAGGTTGTGAGTTCGATCACCCATCAGGGCACATACAAGTATCAACCAATGAATGCATGAATGGGTAGAACAGCAAATTGATCTCTCCCTCTCTCTCTCTGAAATCAATAAATAAAAAATTTTTTAAAAATTCAGAGGCAAATAAAACAAAAGAGGTTTTCTTCAGATACATGTTAGGAAAGGCAAGATTTAGGAGTGAATTGCTGGCTTTGATGCAGGTGACGGACCTAAGATACTGAAATCTGTCTTTCACCTTCTCTCTTGCCTTTTCTCCCCCTGGGCTGGACAGGTGCTAAGGGAATATTGCGGTTCCACTTTTCTGACATAGTGGTTTAAGGGGGTCCTACTGGAAAACAGGAACATTGTGTTTCCAGCGTGCCATAGGGAGGAAGGTTCGTGGCCGGCCTTGGTTGTCCCAGCCTTCACCCATCATTCCCATTGTGGCCTCCACTTGCTCTGTCCAGGACTGACCTGAGGTTGAGTAACAATTGTCGTACCAGCATTTCTCTTTTCCTGTCTGCATCATCTCCCCTTCCCTATTCTGTATTCTTTTCTCTACTTGACTGACGCTTATTTTTCTGGAAAACTATACTTCGGATACTATTTCTCAAAGTTTTATCCATGTCATGTGCCCTAAAAGTTGAGACTCAGTATGTCTGGGGTGGAGACCACACATCTGGGTATTTAGAGAACACCTGGGTGATTCTGATACAAGCAGTTTTCACACAAACTTTTTGATAACAGTGAGATGCTTCTGGTCTTTATCTTCCTTGACTAGTGGCAACATTTCTTCTGAGAATATGTCCTCAACTCTCTTTCTACCTGAGTGGTTACTCGTTATTTGCCTGCTTTTCTAGTTGCTCCCCAAGGAATTGAACTCTAAACTGTAGAGTGGCCTTGGGTCCAGTCCTCTGACATTCCCTTATTCCCATCCACACACACTCCCCAGGCAATATCGCCAAGTCCTGTGCCTTTAAACGCCGTCCTCCAGTGGTATACTGATCAATGTTTGCCTACCGACTCTCTAGAAAAAAAGAAAAAGCCCTAATTTGTAATGTTTGCCAATTTCCATGGTGTAAATTCTCCTACTAGGACCCATTTCAAGCTACCCTTGCATCATCCTGAATGTGTAGCTGTGAAGAGATGCACATGATCAGCTTTTGAGAGCCTGGAGAAGCCAGCTCCAGCACACCCCCAATAATATTCATATCTCCAGTCCAGGCATCTCGCCTAAACACAAAACTTACACTTTTAACATTCTCCATTTGAATTTTTAATCATCATCCAAACACAGCTCTTAATCTCCCCTGTCCCTTGGTATCATCACCAACCGGCTCTTCCTGTAGCATTCCCCATCTCAGTAAGTGTCGACTCCAGTCTGTACCTGTCCAGGAGTCATTTTTGACTCCTCTCTTCCTCTCTCACTGCCCCCGACACCCAACCCATCAGCCAATCCTATCTGCTCTGTCTTCTCTCCAATCATTTCTTATCACCTTCAGAGCACCGTCTGCTCTAAACCATCACCATTTCTCATCATAATTATTACACTAATGGCCTAATGAGTCACCCTGCTTTTACCCATTTCTTTGCCAGCCTAGTGGCCATAGTGACTCTTTCAAAAAATGTCAGCTATTATCATCCTTTTGCCCCCAACCACTGGTGTTCTTTTGTCTCACTCAGAGTAAAACCCCAATGTCCTTACCATGGCCCACGCAGCCCTCTGGCATCTGGGCTCCTAACACTTCTCTGACTGCTGCCTTCCCCACATACCCCATCCCCTTCACGATGCTCCAGCTCCAGCTGCCCCCTTGCTATTTCTCACAGCCATCAAGTGCACTCTAGCATCACACCTTTTGCACTTGCGGTTTCCTCTGTCTAGAATGTTCTTTCCCCAGATGACTACATGGCTTCCTTCCTTACTCCTTCATGTCTTTCCCCAAACATCATCTTAACAGAGAACTACATTATATGAAAACATGGCACACCTCACTTCCACTTGCTTCTTATCCTGCTATATTTTTCTTTGGAGACCTTATTAGCACTTAACATGAAAGCAGATACTGCACTGTATACCCTGGGCCTAGAATGCTTGCTGACTAGCATGTAGTAGGTACTAAATAAAAATTTGCAGAATTAATAAATAGGGTATTGGGTTCTAGATATTATATTTATTATTTTATAATAATAAAATACTCCACAATATTATTTTTGAAAACAAAGATCTATTGCCATAGTTTCCTCTATATTGTTTCCTACACATGAAATAATACTCCATCGTATTTATGTTCTGAAACTGATTTTGTCTGATTGAACTTAGAACACATTTTCCAGAAATAATCAATATACTTGCAAGTCCTATTGGTTTTTGTGATTAATATTCCAATTGAGAAGCTGAAGCAAACATTTAAAAGAAATCTATCCATGAGGAAATGTGACCTTGGCATTTTTGAGAAAAGTCAGTAAATAGTGGAGGAAAATACCCACAAACCGAACCTGACTGGGAAGGAGAAGGGCTGCTCGCACTCTCAAAAGTGTGATCTGTGTAGTCAGGTTTCACATTTCTCAGGATCAAGTTCTCTGCAAAGGACTGCTTTCCTCACAGTGTAAGGTATGTGTTAAATTATTATGTGATTCACTGAAACCATACAATATCGAATGCCAACTTTACTTCAATAAAAAATATAAGTTAAAAAAAGAAAAACTAGCACCTCAAAATGGCACTGTGTCGAGACCAACCATGACACAAATATCCATCTGAATAAGGAGGGCAGGCACTTGGCCACCCTGACTTTGGGGTGACAGTTCTGTTTGATGAAAGGTCTGAGTTTATGCCCATGAAAACATTCTTTTAAACAATTTATTCCATTTTGTTTTTATTGTATTTTATTTCCATTACCATTTATCCTCCCTTATGCACTCTTCTACTTCCACCCATACCCTTCCCCCTTCAAAGACATTCTTTTTATTCATCTACTCACATTCAGTCAGTAAATATTTATTCACCCTATATAAGTGCCAGGCACTGTTCTAGGCCCTGGGGAATAACAGAAAAACTGACCACATCCTTTGAAGCAGTTGGTTGTTAAGTTACCGGAAAAGAAAGAAAAAAGATGTGGTTCATCCACTCCCAGATTAGAAAACAAAGATCTATTGCCATAGTTTCCTCTATATTGTTTCCTACACATAAAATAATATTGTTCTCGGAGGTGTATTGATGGATCAATACAAATAAAAGTGCATTGTTTTCCACTGTGTGTTCAAAGAAACTCTTATGTCACACAGGTGGGTAGTATTCATTCTACTAGAGCAATTTATAAGAGATCTGATTTCAAAACACCTATAGAAAGTGTTCTGGGGATACATGATTGTTTTGTGAACACAGCTACAGGATGGCAGGTTGAGAAACCCAGAAGGGGCTTTTCCGTGCTCCAGCGGAAAAGAACTATGTAGGAGGAGCTAGCTGGGTTGAGGGTTTCTAATCTCGAATTGTCTGGAAGTTCTGCACAACATTAGGCTCTTTGACTTCAGAAGGCTGGTATAATTATCCAGAAAGTGGCCTCAAAGTGCTAGTTACTGCATAGGATGGCCCAGGAATATGGACCCAACTTGCAAGGAGCTTAAATGTTTTTTCTCCTGTTGGGAATAATGCTTTTGACTAAGTATCCAACACAATCAAGTCATTTATTTCCTTCTCATGTAAAGACAAAAGAAAACACAGGAACTAGCCAATCTCAAAATAAGGCCAGCATTGTGCCCAACAATCTCAGCTTGGGCTGCACACTGCAGTCAGCTGGGGGCTTAGATACTGATGTGCGGGTCCCCTCTCCAGAGACTCTAATACGCAGTGGTCTGGCGGACGACCTGGGCATCGGGACTTTTAGAGCTCCTCAGATGCTTCTAATGTGAAACCAAGATTGAGAAACACCGCTTTAGGATGAATCATGGAATTTGACTGATGGCCATAGCGATAGTCCCAAGGAGTCAGAACTTGGGAACGAGTCATCTAAATAGAGAAACTGCCATTTGGTTTCATGCTCAGCTTGACAGCCACCATTTGGTACACAACAGTGCCGCTCTGGGGGTCCTGACTTTTTGAAGAGAGATTTCCAGTCCTGCCCTCCACACCAGCGTGAGGAGTAAAACTCAGGGGTGGAACCAGTAGGAACAGCCTTTCTACTACACAACCTCATTCCAGCCAAGATGACTAAGTCATTGGTTTAACTTGACATAAGCTGCTGTCACAAATGAAATCAATGTTGGTGAACCAAGCTGAGGTCATTTAAAATTGTGTGAGATTAAGCCACATGGGCAAAATGATCTTCAGCACAGCCTGTCTACCAGAGGCCCGAAGTCCCTAAGATTCCATGTTCTTCCTTCTCCAGAGAGGTGTGTATTTATAGAAGAAACAAAACCATGTGCAGGATGAGGGGGTTAGATAATAATATGTGTGATTGCCCTGATGTGTCTGAACAGTTTCTTGGCTGTCTGCTTTCGATGGTAATAAATATCCACTAAAAGCCGTCTGCTGTGTATGTTTTCAGTGAAGTCTTACACTTCCCTGCATGACTACACTCAGAATGTAAGCACCACACACTTGACTACAGAGGCCCTGTTGTATGCTGACTTCTTAAGTTATGCAGCTTAGCAGCTGTGATAATGTAATGGTTCGCAAAATGATAGACTGGCAATAGGTCAACCTGGAGCAACACGTCAAATAATGAATAATGTGGGTGCAAAAAGGTTTGATTTATACTGTGTTAAAAATACTGCTCCCAGAAATATCACACCATTTCAGTCTTTCCAAGACAAAAAATTCCTTTCACTTAAATATTCAAATAATTGTGGTAAAAGAGAGAACGCTTTCTTGCTGCTTTTTTTTCCAAGAAAAATGTCAAATTTATATTAATTTGAAGACACGTATCATCTGAGTCTGGTCATTTGTTCACACACACACACACTTTGTACGACTATAAGGTTTATGGGATGGTCTTAGAGTTCAGAATAAATAGGAGAAGAACATCCTTCACCTCAGTTTGTATTGACATAAGAGTGAACACAATTTCCACCAACAATAATGAGGCTGGTGGTAATTTAACATAAGAAGGGAGGCTGTTCCTGTTAATATGTTAATTCTGATCCTCTTCCCACATTTCCTCCCTGAGGGCAGTTTGTAAGAACTCTCAGAGTTCTCTCCTTTTCTTATCCAGGGAATATCCATAACACTCCTGTCATGAACAGGGTCCAAGATGTGCTCCCTGTCCTCAAGGAGCCTGTCATCATGTGGAGACTGACACGATGGGAGCAGGATGGAGAGAGGAGGATGCAATGCAATGTGATCTGTGCTCTTATAAGAGAAATGTAGAGTGCTATAGGAGCCAGAGGAAGAGCATGCTTTCAGACTTGAGGAGGGGATAGGGCACCTGGAAAAGCTTCCCACGGGACGTTAAGTTTAGACTAAAGGGTGTGAATAGGAAGTTAAGAAAGTGGAGGGAGGCAGTGTGTGTCAATAAGGCAAAAGCATGTGCAAAGGCCCTGAGGCAAGGCAGAGCATGGCAGTTTGGAGGAACTTCACACATATCCTATATTGGGTATCACATACCCAGAGTAAGGTATGGGGAGAGATGGAGCTGGAGAGGGTAGCAGGATCTTGATTATGAAGGGCCGGTCTTGTAATTACATTTGTACTTACCTTAAGCAGGAGACCATTTAGAGTTTTAAATA
Source organism: Carollia perspicillata (assembly GCA_004027735.1). Taxonomy (NCBI): domain Eukaryota; kingdom Metazoa; phylum Chordata; class Mammalia; order Chiroptera; family Phyllostomidae; genus Carollia; species Carollia perspicillata. The sequence continues at coordinate 11,893 of PVKM010012169.1, read as the reverse complement.
GATAAAGTGACACACTTAAGCTTATGTTTTATAATAGTGGTTTTCCATCTTTTTCATCTAATGACACATATAAAGTAATTACTAAAAATCTGCATACGCCAAAAAACAGTTTTTGCCAATTTGACAAAAAACACTTATAATTTTGATTCAGTCTTGCAGGACGGCTATTGTTGTATTGGCTGTTGTCATTTTTTAAATTTGACAATCGAAGGGAAAAGGGATCAGTGTGTCTGACGTACTAGTCAGGTATTGAATGTTTAAAATTTTTGCTGCACCCCCGTGTGCCTCTTGCAGCACAATGGTTGAAAATCGCTGTTCTAGAAAGATCACATTGTCTGCAAACATAGAGCGTGGACTGGGAGAGAACCAGACTGGCAACTGTTAAAAAGTGAAATGTGATGGTGGCCTGGACCAGGGGCGGAGAGGAGTGGTTGGACACGAGAGATATTCCGGAGCTGGAACTGGTAGCGTGTGGCCGCTGACGAGGCAGTGGAGACTGCCGCCAGGCCAGAGGCAGGGAAGGTGCCTGGGTTCTGGTTTGGGTGTTTGGGGAGCTGGTGGGCTGGGAGGAGGCACAGGACTGTGGGCGAGATGACGAATTCTGTTCAGGGTATATTACTGAATTTGAGGTGCTGAGTCATTTGATAGAGCAGGACGTCAGGTCCAGTCTGGGATATGTGGGTCTGGACACTAGAGAGAATAACACGATGGGGAGATGAGCTCCCTGAATAAATGCATGTGCTAAAGCAACACAGGCTGGACCACATAAATAACGCTTCGCCCCCTTTCCTTTGGTTTTGGCCCTGTAACAGTAATTTCCAACATGAAACTATTTCCTCATATTATAGGGTCACAGTAATTTGATAAAACATTCCCTCCTGCCCCAAGGCAAACTCCCAGGAAAAAAAATGACCACATTAGCTTCTTCCTTATTTATATGTTATGCTCTTTGTTCATTAGACTTTTCCATGAAGTTCATTTTTACCTCTGGAGCAAAAACACCCATCTTTAGGGGGAAGAGACCCTATGGAAGTAATGGGCTTGAGTAAGTTTAATTATTGACATTGGTGTCCAAAGAGTTTGAAACACTTTGTCTTCCATGTAACTTACATAAAATTGGGAGTCCCTAAAAGAGATGTTACTGTCAGGAAATACTACTGTTTCGGCTCTTTCAGGTGAATATCTCTTAGGGACCTCCCTGGGTGACAGTGAGGTGTGACTAAGTATATGTAAAGGGCCATCAGTTATTAAAAATACAAGTCAAGTGTTTCTCCACTCAAAGATAGGCAAACTTAAAAAAACAAACAAACTATGCCTATTATCCATGATTGCCCTCCGTACACCAGGTGTTGTGGTAGGTCCTTAGATACTGTTATCTCAAATCCTTAACAAATGAAAATAAATATTTACTTATGCAGATGAAGAAACCCAGGCTGAGGAAGCCTGGTCACTTTATGAAGGCCACACAGTAAACAAACAGTTCAGGACAGTGTGGCTGCAAACCTTTCCACCTCACCTGGCTGCTCCCTGTGGCACCTGAATTGTCTCCATTACTTATACAGTGGAATTAAAGTCCTATTATATTGACTTAAAATTGTTTCATTCATATAAACTTGTAACCCTAATCTCTCCTATTTCACCAAACACAGCATCTTATATTTCCTTTATGTTTTCCACCCTGCCTGGCACGGTGACAGGCTCATGGAAGTCTGCAAAAACATGGGAACACGGAGTCTGGCCTCCCAGGCTGAGCAAGGGTTTCTGTAATCAGGATTTGAATGTCCCGGTAGTACAGTTAAAAAGGTGCTCTTTTCTTTCAACTCAATTTCTAGGCAGTTGGAAAACAGAAACAATTGTTTCATCCTGGACACCTCGGGGCGCATGACTGTCAGAGCCCTAAAACCATCAGCCCTTCTCCTGGTGTGGGCATCCCCGCCTTAGGCTAGTCTTCCGTATTCCCTTTCAGGTGAGGTTCTGCTGGCAGGTTGGCTGTACCGCATTTCTCAGGGCCGGGCTGCAACGTTGGAGCTCCCCGGGGAGCAAAGGTGATGGGGTCACGCGCTCAATGGCAGACCCTGCTTTGTCGCTAACTGTATGCCCCTGGATAGAGGAAGGATAAATCTCTCCATGCCTTGGTTTCCCTGTTCAAACAGGTCAAAAGTAACAGCCCCGTTCTCTGCGTCTCCTTAACACCTCACGATGGTCGGGTGAGGCAACGGATGAGAACGCGCATCGGTGCGAAGGTAGCACAGACACCTGCGGCTTTGGCATCACCAAACACCACGAGGCGACACCCACGACAGTCACCCTCTTGGCCGCTGATGTAACTGGAAAAGCTGTCACTGCTTTGAATTCGAGGAGTCCCCAGAGCGGAGCGCTGGTCCTCAGTGCCTGCCCTCAAAGCAGATGCTGTTTCTCACCTTTCTTGCCCTCCTGTCATGCAGATCTACGACTCCGATGCTGAAAATTGTCGTAAAATCAGCAACAGTGTAAAACATCCCGCTGTGGTTGACACAGCGTCACATATTCTAATTAGTCTCGCCCTCCCTTGTGGTGGAGGGTGAGATCGTAGGCTCAGAAGAATGCAAGGAAGGGCGCCCTCCCGGTGAGTGGCGCTCCTGGTGTCCCAGCGCAGGGACAGTGACAGCATGCCTGATGCTCCGATGACGGCCGTGCTTCTCTTAAGGGCCCAGAAGCTTTCAGATCAGACTCCTCAGGCCCAGGCAAGACTGGCATGTGCCCAAGGGCAGAACAGAGTCTTTGTGCTTTAAGTGTAAGTACAGGCCAACAAAGACAACAGCTGACATGTTTTATATATGACTCTCTGTTCACATATTGTCAGTTTTTCTAAAATTGGTGAACAACAAAACAGAAATGGCAACTGCATACGCCTGATTTATTGGGCATCCAGGTGGAGATTATAATGGTTACATAGAGGTTACCAGGTCACAGTGAATTTTTTGTGCCTGTAAGTAGGATAACTCTCTCATTAGCATTGCCATGTGGTACAACTCTAGTGGATGCAATTCACATTTCCAAGCAAGTATTGTGAATAGAACATGTTAAGTAACCTTGGTTACCATCCAGGTCAAAGCCTCTTCCCCAGAGCCTAAGACCACATCAACATAAACCTGAGAAATCTGTAACTTTCCCCACAGCCATTGTTCCTATGCTCTAAGGCTCCTGGTACAGAAGTGTGCACACAGTAGGGACTGAATACATGTGAGTTACTGACCCTGATACTGAGCGGAAGAAAGATGTTTCAAAATAAAGACCTACATACAACCAGAGCAGAAATGGAACTTTTTCATTATTACTCAAATGGCAGAGAACATATAACTCATCGAATGTCAGGAAAGCATCCCTGCCTCAGAAGCCCAGATAGCCCTTCATATTTTTAAAGCTTCAATCATATTTTCCTTAAATTTACAATTTACTGAGCAGTAAGTGTACAAACCAGAAAAAGCCACTTGAATTAAACACTCTTCCGCTTTGTAAGATGCGGCTGGTCGCTATCTACCAAGAGAGCTCCTGGCCTTACTGTTATCGAATCATGCCTTGACCTGAGCCCTCTCAGAGGTGTGCACAGCTCACGGAGCAGCTGCCGTGATTCAAACAGGGGCTGTGGGGGTTCCTGAGATCCACCAACGATCCCACCCTTGTCGGGGTGTAGGCCCTGCTTCCACACTAACGAGCCCGCGGTGTTGAGAACAGCCAGCTTTGTATCGACTGCAGTCATTCCCAGAACAGCAGCAGTGGCTCCAGAGAGGACAGATCCTTAGTATTGTTTTACAGGGTCTTCTCTGCCAGAGGCTACGTAAAGTAAGCATGCTTTCAGGAGATTAAGAGCATAATTTTGAGCCAAAATCCATAGCAGTAAAAAAAAAAACCCAAAATGATAACGAGGTATTTGAAACAACAACAACAACACAGAGGGGGGTTTAATCAGCCGGCTGTACAATTTAAATTCCAAGGCATCAGAGCTCCTTAATGTCATCGTCACCTCCTTTGAAGACACTGTCACCCAGAGAGGAAATTTGCAGCCTGCTGCACTAATGGATCTGTTTCACTAAACAGAGAAGAAAACAGGTTTCCCAGCCCCTGCCGCCCAGATGCTTTCCCCCACAAGCACGCCCATCTTCCATATCCGTCACAGGGGTCAGCCCCCACCCCAATCTTGTCCGTTTTTCATCTCTAACCACCCCCCGCCACCACATGCACAGCCGACAAAAATTTCTATTTCAAAGTTCTCGTCATTATCAATTAAGAAGAAAATGGCATACGACTTAGTATTCTATAGTCCCAGCAATTTGAATTTTTCAGGAAAACTGGACTAGCAGAAGGATGCTGTGTGCAGTACAAGAAATCAAATATCTCCCTTTCTTTGGAGCAATTGCTGGGTGAAGACAAACAGCCCGCCACGTTGCTTACCCTCTCCACGCTGCGTCTTCTCAAAGATCCATAAGGAATTTTCAGTAAAAGTCTTTGGGATCTATTCGGAGCCACTGCAGCCTGAACCACCATGGTGTAGAGCTGTGTGTGAGTGTGTGACTGTGTGTCTGGGTGTGTGCGCACGCACGCCAGCGTTCCCAGCAAAGGGAGAGACAGAGGCTTCCTCAAAACAAAGTTATGGTCTCCTGGAGGTTTCCCAAATATCAAATAACTGAAAGAGTTTTCTTTCAACAGTATGAGTCAAGATGCGGTTTGTCAGGAGGTGGGGGGATGGGGAAGAAGAAAAGTAGCCCCAGTCCTGCAAGTTGACTTTCAGCTCCCTCCTGTCCGTCCCTGTGTGTCAGTCCCTCCGCGAGGCTGCACGTCCCAGAAGCGGGCAGGCGACGCTTCTGGGCAGAGTGATCCAGAAACGTCAACTTTGCTTCTTGCAGCTACAGATGGTAACCAGGTCAGTTGTCTAGTCAAAGCTCTATCAGACGTATTATTCATTCCGTCACGTGACTCCGGAGCCCCTCGGCTGTACAGTAGGTCACATGTTCACCTTAAAAAGACTATTTGGAACGTCACCATCTGGTGTGGAGATTACGGTGAAATCCTGCATTCTGATTTTACTCTCTTCCTAACACAGGAAAAAATATTTGAAGACCAGTGACATAGCACACTGGGGACTTGTGGAGGGGGGTGCATTCCTCTTTTCAGTCATAAATTATACATATGAGCATCAGATATGCATATTTGTTTTTTTCTTTCTGCTTTCCAACACATAGAAAATAAATGTAGGCATACAATTTAATTACATATGTGAATGCAGTACACAGAGAGACAGTGTGAGAGACGGAAGGGAAAAATGTTTGTGTCACGTGGTTCAGATGAATCAACTCACATCTACTTGCATTTGGCACCTCCTCATTTAAATGCCCGTTGTAGAACATTTATTTTTATGTGTGCCAGTAAACATGAAGAAGTTATGTTTGATTTTACGAGGCTCTGCAAAAAAGGGTCCACGCTTGTGTGCCTCCGTCACATTTGCCGATTATTTTCTGATCTTACTGTATAATTCTGTATCAGACAATGTCCTCAGGTTTCTGAAGGTACACATGACCTCAATTTTAACTTTTCTGTAATGCTGTGTAACTGATATGTTGTTTACTTTCCCCACCCCCTCTCTACTCCCGGCTAAAGCTGCTTATTTCTGTAGCAGAGAAAATTACTCTAAAGGAAAACAAGTAAGGGGCTTCCAGGATTGGAGGTATTTTAGTTTTCTTTTAAACGTATTTCTGCATCCGCTGCTCTTGTCCAGTCTGGGTTCTATGAAAGAGATGCCATTTCCTCTGTAATCTTCCCATGCTTTTGGGGAGTTAACCTGATATCACTCTCATGCTTTGGGAACCAGCTTATATTTACTCTCTACAAGCCCGTTTATTGAAAACGATGGAAAAGAACGTTCTGTTTATTCAAAGAATCTAATAGGAAGTGGGGGTGGGGTGTGAAGGGAAGGAGTGGGATTTATACCACTATAAAATGAATCAGTAAAGAGACTCGTAGAAGGAGGGGAAGGGTGGGGGGCAGGGGCAGGCGGGCTGGAAACGCGGGTCTGATCACCCAGTGCAGACACACATTAAGAGGTAGTTAAAGAAAGCATCAAGTTGATGTGGGAAATTCCAAATATATAACAATCGGGCTTTGTTGGTAATTGGTTCCACATGTGCAGCCGGAGCGCTGGTGAGAGGGTGAGAGGGAAGGGAGAGGCAGGGCAAGATGGAAGGCCGTATAGCATGACTTGCAAGCGTCTTTGGCGAGGTAGCTTAGGCTTCCAAACCTTCCCTCCTATTTCTCACTTCCTGCCTGCGCTGCCTGGTTTCAAACTATTTGGGGGTGGAAATAAATCTGGAATGACACCCAATTATTTGGCCAAAGCAACAGAATCCCTTTCCTTTATAAAGCCCCGCTTCACTACGTGATGGTGTTGAACAAAGGACGGGCGCATTTTCAGAGCACGTTTTTGTCCTGAGTGTTGGGAATTTCTTCCTCCTTCCTCTGTGCAGTTTGAGAGGGAGCAATGGATCGGATCAACTGAGAAGTCACCGTCTCCTTCCTGACCCAGGCCAGGGCAAAGCCCCTGGGAGCTGACTTTATTTATATTTGACTGAATGCAACTTCCTGTTTCCCAGGGGCATTAATGAGCATTTCACGGGAGAGCTTAAGGCCTCTGGCATAGTTCAGACCATGAGGGATACTTTGATGAACTAAGTGCAAATAAAACAAGAACATGTGCAATTGATTAAGGTTAAAATACATATAGAAGAGAATGTTAATGGAAACAAAAATAACCCTGGGGCAGACTCCCACACATTTGAGCCCCACACATTCCACCCCTGCGGGGGATGGGGGGCAGGATCAGTTTTCATATCAGCATCAGCACCTCCTTCCAGCTAACAGTGATGAGAAGGTGGCTCAGAAGCCCTCCCCAGTCCTCAGAGGGTGGGTAGCCACCTCTTCAGAGAAATTTGAAGGCTCTCAAAGGTCAGCTTGTCCAATATTATCTTTCTGATTGTGGGTGTTTGAAACTTATATGTTTAAAATTGATTATTAAGTCTAAAGTGTTTATTTCTAGAAGGCCATTGCTATAATACCAACATGTTTCCCTGGAGGGGATATGTACCCATATCTTAGTGGACATGACCACTTCAGGACTGGTGAGGGGATTTAATGTTTATTGAATACCCGGTAGTCACCAGGCAACGTGCTGGGAGGTTACCAAAGGCTGTCTCAATGGCAAAATTGAATTTTATTACCTGTCTTTTACAGGCGATGACACTGGAGCTCAGAGAGGTTTAATAAGTTGACTAAGGTAGCACAGCTAGAACTATCAGAGACACAGTGAAAACTAAAGTCAACTTGTTTGATTTCAGGGCTCAACTTAGTCCACTATACCCTCGCCTGTCACAGAGGACTTTATCAGATTATAGCAGGTTGAAAATCCAGAAAGGAGACATATCCATGGAGCCCAAAAGGAAAATGAAAACGTGTCTCTTTAAAAGGAGAGAGAATTTCAGTATAGGAAATGGTGTTAGATTTAGCAGTCCTTGGGTCTCTAGAACTACGGCTTCAATATCTGTGGAAGCTAAGCACAGGTGATGGAAGAGGAAGAAGCCCACAGGAGCTGGTGAGCAGGCCGAAGCCCCCATAAGCCTTGGTCTGAGGGACACAGGGCGGAGCTGGTTTCTGGAGCCAAAGGCCAGGGTCACCTGCCAGGGGCTGGAACACAAGTGGCACCAGACCACAGCTGGAATCATCTGCCAAGGCCGAGTAGGGGACAGAAAGAACTGGCTTGCTTGTCCCTTCTTACCCTCTTCCAGTCTTTTACCAGTGTCGTTCATGCACCAAAGTCACCAACTGACACAGACTGGTGGAGCTAGCCACCCAAGCCGGGGAGGGAAAAGGGAACAGATCTGAGGGTCAACAGCCAAGGACAAGCACCGAGGGACCCAGGATTCATAGGAACAAAGGAATGGAAGATGGCGAATTAGGAATAACTGGAAGAGAGCAGAGTATGGCTTAAAGAGAATGTGTTTCCGCCAGGATGGGGGATGAGGGGGCTTTCTGTGCATCCGAGGAACAGTGTAAAGGTCAGGGGACAGAGGGGGAGGATGGGACTGGGATAGGGTGTCAATGAACTCCATAGAGATGGGGTGGAGAAGACACCTTTCTGTCCTAGAGTCCCTGAAGCTGCTGCTTTTGAAACCTCTTGGAACAGAGCACTCAAGGCCAGTGAAGTTTTTGGGTTGTTTGTTTTGGACATTTCCTTCCCATCTCAATGAAAATGCTTATATTCAATCGCTGCAATAAAAAATGCATAAGAACTGAACAATATTTCAGAAAAATCAGTGGTCTTGATACACCGAAGCAAGATGTATCAAATCAAATGGGTGCTCTTGATCAGGAATGACAGCAGGGTAGAAAAGGAGGTTGGGGATGGTGGCCGTCAGACAGAAAGCAGTTTACAACCCTGGTGCTGGAGATGGTGGTACCAGGGGACAGTGTTTGTGGGTACGGGGACAAGGGCTGACTCACAGGTCAGGCCCTGGCTGTGCTGGTGCATGCTAACAAGCCGTGGGCAGGGTGGGTCATCTTCTGACAGAATACCAGGCCACGGCACAGATAAGGGGACTGGTCATTGCAACCACTGGGCTCTGCTCGGAGTGAACCTGACATACTAGACTCAAGTGTTGCTCCAACTCTTGGCCCAGTCCTGAAATGCCCATTCATGCAGCTGTCCCCTTTGACAATCTGAGGCCCACGTGTACGGGCATATCTCATCTTACCTCCGTATAACTCACTAGTACTAAGTACACTCATTTGTGATGCTTTATTTGCTCCTTTGGCAGAATACAAAAAGTATGGTCTATTGGACAGAAATTTTGACTTGGGGGGCTGGTAACTGGGGGCACACTGTGCAGTAGGTGCTATAATGAAGCTCCGGGGTCAGAGGGCAGCCTGAGGCCACTGTCAGCCGCGACCAGGGGCAAAGGGCAATGAGCTGAGAAGTGCTGGGAAGGTGAGCTGAAGTGCCCTTCCAGAAGGGACGGGCAGAATCAATTCAGAAAATGTTACATCTCACGTTTTTGTTCATTTTCATTCTTTCTTTGGTCAAAGGGAAACTATCACTTAAATTAAGGAAAGAAAGAATAGAAAACAGACAGGGTAGAAGCCTCTTTTAATGTCATCTCAAGTAAATTTAGCGGGATGTTAAAATGGGGGCTTTTTCTCAATTTTGTTGGAGATCTCGAGACAATGAGTGCCGACCATTCTTATCTTCCACATCCACTCAGGGCTTGTGAAGAAGGGTCTGAGAAGAGTTCTGAAGCTCTAAGTTGACTTCGTCCCCCAGGCTGTCGGATGAGAAGGGAAGGGGTGGGAGCCGAGACCTGGTGAACGCGGCTCTGAGGAACCTGCTGGGAGGGCACTGGGAGCTTTTTTCAAGGAAAGGGGACTGGCTGAAGTGGCTGGTGGCAGCAATGAGGGGGAAAGTATGGGGATGGGGAGTAACGTCCATCCATTGTGTTGGGGCAGATGTGGCTGCCTGAAAGAGTTGGTTTTGGTTCCTCTTAGGTGCTCATTGTGTTGTGTGAAGCCAAGGGAGCCCCACCTGGAGAGGCTGGGGTATAGGGCCTAGGTCAAGAGAGGAATCTTAAATGGCTTGAAGGGAGGCCTCACTCTTGCCAGGAAATCGCACTGAGAACCCCTCACCAATGGGAAAGGGGAGGCAGGATCTTCAAAGACCCCACAAGGTGCACCACAAGGACAAGAGCTGGGCTTAAATACCTGTGAGTCCCAGAGGGAGAGAGAGACCTTCCTGCCCTGACCTCTGCTGCACAGGGATTAGAGGCCCATACGCCCACCTTTCCTACTGCAGGGATCACTCACACCAGAGCTGGAGAGGGGATAAGCTGTAGCCTTGAGTGATGTTTGCAGTTGTCAATTATTGTCACATAAAACAGGAGAGAAAAGAAATGGGATGAGATTGACTCAAATGCACACACGATGAAAACAAAGTCCTAACCGATTTGGACAATTCCTAGAGTAGGAGTGGGAGGGGGTGGGGAGTTTAGAAGGGAAGTCCTCTCTTTCTTCACATCTCACACCACATCCCTGAGCTCCTAACTCAGCTAACCTGGGTAATTCGTGTCACATCTCATTAGAGGAAGCTGTGACTGAGGTTATGCAAACAGAAACGCTGCCTACATCCATAATTTTCTGTTTGAAAAGTGGCCAGAATTTAGGCCAAACATGAAACCTAATATCCTAAGAATAGGATGAAGATATCAAGTAACACAGTTGTCACCAGACCTCACATGGCCAGGGCCTGGGAGCTTACCTACAGTTCACCCGAGCAGGCTGGTTTACCTTTCTCTTGGTTTTCAAGAAGGTTTGCATTGCTGCAGGGCACTGTTGGCATTGCCCATCTTTGCATAGACTTTTCCTGCTCCTATGGCATTTGGAGGAAACTGTAGAAAGAACTGCGGCTAGCTTAGGTGAGAAAATCAACTTTTCCTTTCCTCTCTGCCTTTTCTTTTTCCTTCCTTTTGCCCTCCCTTCTTTCCCTTTCCATTGTCTACTTGGAATACATTCTGGATTTCATTTAATAGTTCTTCATAAACAGCCAGGCAAAGCAATAAAAGAAGTTTAAACTAAATTGTTCAGTTTGATTTCTGAGTATCAAGGTTGTAAAGTTGGGTGGACCAGGTAAAGGCCTCTGCTACTTGCTTCAGAGATTACATTGTCTGTGCTTTTATGGTCTTCGATGCCAAGTTCTATGGTATTGGCCTTGCCCTTGTCTAAACCAATTTTATTATTCATTTTATTGCTTATGTCACATCATTCATTTACCAATTATTTTTCTGAGTGTCTAATAAAACAATGGCAACCTCCTTACACAGCACATTCCATTGCTGTAAATATTCTAAAGGTTTTAAAATATAGTAGTTCACTTAATTCTTACAATCCTTTATCAGATAGGTACTTTTATTAACCCTAAATGAAGATGAAGACACAGAGGCACAGAGAAGTGAAATAACTGCCCAGGGGCCCTGTAAGTGGCCTGGGCGTCCATTCCCCACTGTACTGTCCTGTGGGGCTGCTATGCATCACGGGCTGGGCCAACAAGCAAGGATATGAGGGAAAGTTTGCTTACGGGAAGAGTTTTCTCTTGTTGTTCAAACTCGGTTCGTGTCTGTGGTGGTGTCAGTAGTGAACTGGAAAAAGCTTATCCCTGAGTTTGCACCTGGAAGGTTACTGAACACCTACCCAACAGGATGGAATGAAATAATGTTTGCCAAAGTCCTTTGTAAATGGCACGCACAGACGCACACACCTCATCTGTTTCCACTCTCAATTCTGCATACTATTTTCCTTTTGCCTCTGTCACAACAGCCTTCCTGAACCCCACCATCTGTCTTTCTCCTTCTTCATACATGTTCTGTTATGATATCCATGTTTTATCCATCCGAATAGCCCCAAAGGTGGTCCAGTGTAGCCATGTATTTTGGGCGGTAAGCAGGTTTCTTCTTGGATCTTTCCGAACTTTCTGTTTAATATGTTTCATGTAAGTAACTAGGAGAAGAGAAGCAATTAGCATAAGACCCTCTACCTCCATCCATTAAAAAACTTACAATCCCATCACAAAGGAACCCAGACCTTCATTCTTCCAGAGTAGGAAGAAAATGCAGCATTTGCAGGATGAAAGCCTCCATGCTAATTAGGCATCCTAAAATCTCACTCAATCTTGATGGCAATGATCAAGCTGTAGAGAATGTCAAATAGAAAATATATTAATGGCCTGTGTAGAGCAGGGGTATCACATCAGCCTTGCAGTTGCCTTCAATGGGCCAAATGTAATTTTAGGACTGTGTAAATGTAAGTACTTCTTAGCGGTTAACCA
>PVKM010012168.1:0-32068 GCA_004027735.1 Carollia perspicillata | reverse complement strand
TGAAAACCCCAAGAAGGCCAACTAGAAGACTTACAAATGATAATTCAGTAATTTAATTATTTAAATTTAATATGCAGCATATATACATATTTAAAATGTACACAACACAATTACAAAATATGATGGCTATAGCCCATTTACAATAGCAGATGGAAAAATTTTAAATTATAGTAAATACTAGGAATATATATGTATGTGGGCATTTATGTTTAATACATATAGATTAATTTTTTATATAAGGTCATATTAAAAAGACTGAATAGCTTGGGTGGCAGAAAGGGACTTACTTTGCATTTTACACAACTCTACAATGTTGAGTTTTGTATCATGTATACAAATTGCCTTTTTAAATTGCATAGCTAAAATATATTTTGAAATAATCATTTATTTTTTATTAATAATACCAGTGTCCACAATATCCAGAATTAAACTTTTCTTCCAGGAACAACAATAAGTTTGAGAATGACTCAAACCACACAGTGGGATTAGAGCCACATATAATTTAAGTGGAGTTAGTATAAGCAAAATTATATATAATAAACAATAAATAATATGTTTTCTACTTTTTACTTAAACACACATTTCCTCCCTGGTAAAGAACTGTAAAAAACTCCTAGTAAAATCTTATTCAGAAATAGTCTCTTCTAGGGTGGATTCTTTCAGCCTACATTCTCTAAATTGCCATCTGTTGTCTGTTCCAACCAGACGTTATTTCATGTTAATTTAGTCCTTGTTTGAATCATAGCTCTTTTTAATATGTTTAAAACTGTATTCAATTTCTTTTAAGGTTCACATTAAGTCAACAACATCTATCAAAGATAGTCATAGTATACTCATACCAACATATTTTATGTGTTCACCTTCCAAACATTCTTTGAGCTTGTCTTCCTGTTTCTCATCTGTCTGTTCTGAAGACCACTCAATCCTCATTTGAGGCGAAGATGTTCCAGTATTTCTCTGTTCCCTCCATGCTAGGGAAATAAAAGATAGCCTGCCCTTCTTAGAGAAGAGTCATTTCGTGCTGGGGGAATGAACTGAAGCAGAATAACCTGCCACTCATACATGTGAGCCCTATAACACTTTCTGTAATGCCATTAAATTTTTATCAGGATCAAAAACACCTCAGCAGTTTTACTCCTTATTCTTTCCAGGTGCAATATGGCACTGGCCACAGCAGTATGTTACCACTGTCTTATTGTTTTTGTGTTTATCATCTTAGGCAATGGCTTACTTCAAACAAACTTTGAGGTGATTATGAGAAGACTGGGATCCTGAGCAATGATGCCTCTATTTATGTAACAGAACACTGTAGTCAGTCATCAATGTGTCTCAATATCTAAGTTATTTTTATCGTTAAGAGAGAAAGTCAATGTTGAGCATCTTCAGGAAAATTAGTAGGCAATGGAACAGAATGGTTAAAAACATAGACTATGGTGTCAAATACTCTTGGATTTGGGACATGGCTTTGCCATTGATTAGTTATATGACTTTGGAAAGTTAGTAAGTACTGTAATTGTTAGTTAACTCAAACATGTATCGGAGATCAGAATGATAGTTTATAGAGTTGTTTATTTGTTTATCCCAAAATGGCAAGGGTCAGTAACGTGAGAAACAGTATGGGTACTATGTTAAGTCAAAGCGGGAGTTTCAAGTCCAGGTGAAGAGACAGAGTTGGTTCAAATGATAACACTGATAGGTAAAATGAACACAATTGCAGCTACGATGATGTAGAGTTCTGCTGCCAGAGCGTCAAAAGCATGCTGTTTCTTACTGTTGCCGCTGCGTGCAATCTTTTTCCCTCAAAAATCCCCATGAGTCATCATCCCTCTCTAATTCCCATCTGTCTTCAAATGTCACTTATTATGGAATCCTTCCCTGGCCTATTTTTCTAAAGTAGCCCCCACACTCATTTATCTCACCTTTATCCTGCTCTGTTTTTATCCACAGCACTTAATCCACCCGACATTGAATATTTGTTTATCATGTATCGTTCGCCTTCCATTATCAGAACATAAACTTTGTGGAAGTCAGAACCTCATCTGTTGTTGTACGTCTATATCCCACACTGAGAGAAGTACTTGGCACAAAGTGGGCACAAAAATTAATATGTATATAAATAAATAAATAGATAAATTAATTAATTAGCAGCAGAGAGAGTTGGAGTTAGTGCAGACTTTCCCAAGGAATGGAGGCTTGGCAGAGCAGAAGAATAAATAGGAGCTAATTTTGCAAAGTTGTGTAGGATGAGGATTCCAGATAGAGGACAACAGCTAGCAAGGCTTGGAAGATAGGAGTGTGTATGTTAGGTCACAGGTCCAGAGCAAGGCCAGTGTGGCTGCAGCAAACCAAGTGGAGGGGACTCTAAGGCCAAATGAGAGAAGGAGGAGGTAGACCCTCCTGGATCTTGAAGGTCATGTTAGGAGATTTGGTTTACATACCAGTAACAAGGAGCCTTTAAAAGTTGGAAAAGGGAAAGGTATGGTGACAGACAAAGTTGTGGTCAAATTTTTAAATGTGAAACACGTCACTTCCATTGGGATTGGAGGGTGTGCTAGGCAGGAAAACGACCGTCTAAGGTCTTCATCCCCAGCACCTGTAAATACGTCAGGCCACAAGGAAGGAGGCTACACAGAAGGAATGCTCATGGCCTCCAGAAGCTGGAATAGGCAAGTAAGTGAATGCTCCCTTGGGTCCTTCGGAAAGGAAGGCAGCTCTGCCAGCACCTTGGTGTTAACCCAGTCAGATCTACGTTGGGACTCTGATCTCGAGAACTGTAAGATAATAAATGAGTAATGTTTTAAGCCAATAGCTCTTGAGAGATTGTTACAGGAGCAATAGGGCACTCTACAGAGGGGGTGACAAGAACAATTATCTTAAGAATCATTTGAGATTATATACATAACGTGCTTAGTAAAATGCCTGGTCCTAGTAAACATTCATTGAAATAACATAAACATAACATTCTGTTATTTTTGTTCTTGACATCATTTTTAACGTGGCTGACCTCACTAGAAATTCATGTTTATTAATTCTAAGGAACTATCCCTGATGTAGCTCCTATATTGAAACCTGTAATTAATCAATATTTTAATCATTGTGATTTCTTATCAAAGATGCTAATGAACCTCAGTTGACCTTCAAGACCTAGGCCCTTTCCACTTCACAGGTGGTAGATTCAGATGAGAGGTGCAGAACACAAATGTGCAAGAGCCGTTTTGCCTCCCTCCTTCCTGGTGTTGCTATAATATTTGCAAAGCTGGGCTCTGCGGCAGACACACAGGAGGTGGTAAGGGAGGGAACAGGCTCCTCTGCACTCAGACATTGTAAAAAGTCAGAATAATGATGGTTTTTCTACGACCTCCTCAGAAAGAGACCCAAAATTAAAAACAAATGGTGTTCACTCAAATGGAGAACAATATAGCACTAGCCAATAGACAGACAATTGTCACAGAGTGGAACAGAAAATAACTGATCCCAAATACTAAAACATTAGAATACTGCATTCATAGATATGCAAAAGTACTTTCTCTTTACACCAAGGATTATAACCATCAGCTGTAAAAATAATTAGGCGCATATGATGGCAAACGATAGCTTTCTTAGTTTCCCTGGGGCGCTTGTACTGCCCCGTCTATTAGAACATGCCATCTACTTGCTATTTTTCCTTTTTGATGACACTGACTTACATATCTAATCATTATTTAACGGATCCTAGTGCACAATGTCATAGAATGAAGGGCCATTGGTCGCTTCTGACAAAGGAGCTTTCCTTAATCACAAGGAAACCAAGCCTTAATTAGAAAATGGTAATGAATTTGGAGTAGAAAACGATATTTCAAGGCTTTCTACTTGTGCCTATTATCTCTCTGGAAATGGGAAGAAGTAATCCTGTTTTCAGCTGCAAAAGTCTCCATTCTTAGGAGTCTAACTCTACTAGGTTTATTTATTTAAAAAAAATCTCAATGATGCCTCAAAGATGCCTTTGAAAACCACTCAGTATAGTGACTAATCTGATGTGATTTCAAAGCCAGAGAGAAACATTATCATAGAAACAAGATCTTGGCTGATTTGAATTTCTTCTGTTCCTGCTGCTTATCTCTTCCTTGTGAAGTGATAATGTCCCTTTTATGACTTTAGTCTTTTTCTGCTTTACCAAATGTATTGTTAGGAATCAAATGTGGTGATTCTAGCTAGGAATAACAAGGGCAGATGGAATTCTAAACTACAAAGATTCCATATGCCTGTATGAGAACCGCTTTCTATGTTCCCTTTAGAGTTCTATCTGAAGTTCTATCATTAAACCTGATAAAACCAAAGTTTGTAATAAAGAGCAAAAATTCTTATTTGATTTGGTAATCAGTGAAGTTTTTTAGAGGGCAATTATCAGATCATTCTAAACTGTGATTGATTAAAAAACAGTTTATTAACAAAATTTCTTTGAAAAATCTTTGTTAGGGGACAGGCCAAAAATCCTGCGTTATTTTTGTTCATATCATAATATACTGCAAAGTTTATAAGGCAATACAGAAGTGAGCAAGAGTAGGTTTATAGCGAATACAATATAATACAATAATTAATAAATAGTAATACAAGAATGAACTTTGTGTTTCGTGTACTTGCAACTGTAAATCTACTTTTGCACACCCTTGTTCTTGCCCTGAGCGGAATAGAAAGTCATGGATTAATAAGTAGCTGCATAGCAAGATGTCTGCTGGATTTTCATAACATAAAAGATAGGAAGAGATATACCTACTGAAACTTCTTAAATGCATTGTGCATAGAGAGCATTAAAAGTTGGGACCTGAATCCTGTTGAAAGATATGCTGAGGTCCTGTATTAAAATGAAGTTGACCCATGTAAATTGTTGCTAGTCAGGCGCCCATTGGATTTCTAGAGTGATACGGAATCTAGAGGGTCTCAAGTAGTGGTGTGTTTTAAAAAAATGAAAACAAAAACTAGACGGGTGTGTGTGTGTGTGTATTGAGGTTAATGTACATACAGGATCCATAATACCTGCTTGAGTGTGGTTGGTAGGATAATAATGTGTGTGTAATAATTTATAGTTTTAATTCGAATATTTCACCTAACACGTCATATGGTGTGCTCCACTGTGATATTATGGTAAAGAATTACATGCTGATGCTTTTGTAATAAAAGACTTTGTAATAAAAAAGGGGCATTATTTGTGCCGGACCCTGTGTATTTTCTGCATATTCATTCAACAGGAGTGACCAAAGTATTGAGGGTATTGTTTGGACAAACATTATTTACCTCTACAAATGTGTTAATATGCAATCTTGGCTCTTTTCCCTTCTCCTAATTGCTTAGGATTCTATGTGTTAGATTCTTTTAATTACTTCTAAGACTGCATAGACAGCCTATCAGAACTTTTGGATCTGACTTTATTTTATCAGCTAGAAAGGTCATCAGCACAATCCATTTACATGGCTGTTAAATAACAGTCCAAAGATCAGTGATGGAGTGCTGATGGCGATGGCCTTAAGAAAAATGTCAGCTGCTATTCACTTCACGCCCAGGGAGGCGTCCATTCTTTACCTCTGAAGACAAATTTATCTTAATTTTTAAAAGACTTTTGAATGAGAACGCTTATTAATGGTCTTATAATTGCCCACAATTCTGTGTCTTCAAATTATATATCCCTTGCCTCTGTGACAAGTCAGAGTGTTTCCTGAACCTTTTCCAATAATCTTCCCAAGCTAAGCTCGGACTCCCAGGTAACTGATCCAGACTGTCCGCACAGGGTTGTCCTTAGAGATGACCCAATTGACTTTGAGATATTTTGTGAATTGTAGAAGAAAGAGTTTGGGTCCCTAATTATTAGTAATATTTAGTCACGTAGTGTAATTCACTCATGCAATGAGATTAAGTAGAGCAGTGAGTGTTTAATTTCTGCTCTAAATGAAGTGGGATTAGTGCAGGGGCTAGTGTTTAACTGTTAGTTTCTGTTAAGTCTCTTCTCCAGGTGGATTTACCAACCTCTGTAGCTGATGGCAAAATATATTTATTTCCTTGTAAGTAAGTGTGTATTATTGCTGATTCTCCTATGGATCCAGTTTGGGATGGGGCAAAGAAAAGAGAAAAAAAAAACTTGACCTCTTAATATCTGCAAATAAACTGAAGAATATCAGGGAGATATAGTCTAAGACTGACATTAGTTCAATGTCTTTTACTATTCCATAGCACCTTGTCACTGCCAAATGTTGTAGTTTTTTTGTTTTTTTTGTTTTCTCACAACAGGTTTAAGAATGGCAGACTCCAAGTCCTTTACCTCTAAAATGGAATCAGAAATTTCTTTGTTTTTATATAGGTCACTACATTTTAATTTTTGAGGTCACTACTTTCAAAAAATATTATTTTTGATAGGTGCTATAACTAATTATCTGATTTTCTATCTATTGGTAGTTTCCCCACAACTGTACTAAATCCATTCTAATATTTTCAGAAGCATAATGATGAGGAAATTTATGGGCCTTCTCTTACTACTTAATAGTTCCTATTTCCCATATGACTATTCTTCCAAAACCACCTATACTAATTTATTGCCTCAAAATGTGTTAAGGATTTCAGAGCCGTATGTAATTCTTTTTTATTAAAATTGTATTTATTTATTTAGAGAGAGGGGAAGGGAGGGAGAAAAAGAGGGAAAGAAACAGTAACGTGTGAGAGAAACATCAACCAATTGTTTCTTGTGTGCCCCCAACCTGGGACCAGGACCAGGACTGCAACCCAGTCATGTGTCCTGACGGGAAACCAAACCTATGACCTTTTGCTTTGTGGGTTGATGCCCAATACACTGAGCCACACCAGGCAGTGTTCTGATATAATTCTTAATCTTTTCCTCTAGTAAATCCCAAGAAGATTGTTTTTACTACTTGCTGAATAAATTTGTATACATTCTGGGGTCTTGTGTTCACAGTTTGAATGGGAAATTGACATTTAAAGTGGGTAGATGTTAACTTTTCAACAGCTAAGCATTTGTATGGTCAACATTTATTTGTTTACTTGTTTATTTATTTATTTATTACCACTGGGTTAGTGGGCAAGGGTAAGATAGAGTATTAGAACTGAGCCTTATGAAGTCTGGAATAAAGAATTTGAGCTTTCTAGTCTGTGCCTGAAATATAGGAGTCTTATCTTTGACTATTTGCCTCGTAAGTGAGAAGAGCTAGTGTCTGGTATAGGAAACTCATTATCAACAAGCTACGCCTACATATCTCTTTGGTCAGAGATGCGGGCTATGTGGATTCATCAGTTCTAACCTCTGGGTCCAAAAAATCAACTTTAAGAGAGAAAATTGTTACAGTTACATATTTAAAAAAAAATGACTCTGGGAATGGTGTAGGATTATGTGCTAGATCCTCCATAACAAAATCTACATCCATAATTCTTTTCAGAGCCAGGCAGGCCTAGATCCATATATGTTTGCCAACAGAATAGGAACCAAAGTATTTAGCCCATAGTAGTTAATGAGAAGATTAAATAGAGTAAAAATGCCTTAACCTAACCAATGCTCAGCAAGTGGTTAAAGTAATCCACAAAGAGAGGTAGTAGAGCTAGACCAAGTGGTAGTTACTTTGCATAACTTATTTAATATTCAAAAGAACCCCGGGTGTTAGGTGTCTTAAATGCCCAGTTTTGTGACATTGTTAACTTAAAAAGCTTAAGTAACCTGTTAGTATTTAGACCCCAAAGTCACCACAGTAACCTGTTAGTATTTAGACCCCAAAGTCACCACGGTGAAAGCGGTGGTGATGGTGAAGGTGACTCAGACTGGGGACAAGGCAGGATCGGACCAGGTCCTTCACTATGTGTGATCTTTTCTCCTCGCATGCTTTCCGTGGATGTGTGATCTCCCACAGATCCGCGTCTCAGCACATAGGAGGAGCAAACTCGGCTGGTTGGGCTTGCCGCTGATTTCACCGTTGAGAGACTGACACTGAGTCAGAAAAGCCAATAATAGAAAATGAACTAGAGAGGCTATCACTCATAAAGAAAATCAGGATTTTAGCCACTGTGTTGGCAGAGGCTTGCATTTTAGAAGCAAGTACTTACTCTTCTGGAGGCTTTTCATCCAGTTATTTTCCTCTGTGAGGAAGCTACAATTTGAGTTTGCTGAAAGATTATGTATTTTCTGCCAGTAAAGTGTGAGGGCCATATTTATATTTGAAAATGGTCGCATAAACTTTGCGGTATTTTTGAGCTTACGGGACTTTTACTCAAGCTTTAACAGTAAGAATGCATTTTTTAATTTAACAGAAGAAACCAAATTACAGGAATTTCTATGAAAGTAAGAATTAATATTTTATTGTATTGTCTTATTTTGTTTTACAGAGAAAGGTGCCCCAAGAGTAGATTTCTTGGTGTTTAGAACTTCTTCATAAAATGTCAACACCAACAACTAAGGATATTCAGTGTTGAGTTATAGTTGTCAGAAACAGAAAATCCATTCAGGGAGTAATGAAGCTCCTTTCATTCAGTTAAATTCAATTTTTTAAGAAGACTGTTTACTTTGGTTAACTAGGGTGCATTAATGAGACATCATTTTCTTCCATGCTCTGTGGTCCCGCATAACACACTTTTGCTTTAGCTTCCAAAGCTATTTTATCTCTAGCATATTATAGTGGAATGGATTCTGTGGTTTGTCTGTTTTTAATTGTGATCAATATATTTTCCACACATAAAGTAGATGAAATAGAAATGCATAGAAGGCAAAGAAGTAAAGAAAGAATAATGTGATACAAGGAGTAAAAATGACTGTAATACTAAGCAGAAATTTATTGAATTCATTTTAGGAAGAGATAGTGACAAATCTAAATGAAGATACTTACAGTGTCCACTGCTACTTAAATGCTTATGAAAACTCATAGCATAAGACAGATGAATGTCCTCTTCCAAATATTATAACAAAGTCTAAAATCAAACAACAAAATCTGTGTAAGTCTGCTGTGATGCACGAAAGAAAAATGGACTAGAAATTAGGGTACCCAGATCCTTGTTCTATTTTTTTAAATTATTTTTACGGGTGAACTTATCCAAGTCATACATTTTTCACTCAGTTTTTTAATCTAGAAATGATGAGAAGTTATATATATGCCTTCCATAGTCTCTTCTATCTCAAAAAAAATGTTTTTGATGGGAAAGGTGGTGCATTTATTTTGGTGCATGTTGAGTTCAAAGTACCTGTGAAACATCTAATGAGATATTTCTTTTTTTTTTTTTTTTTGCTTTTGCTTTGTTTTTATTTTTTTTCTGTAAGCCTATATGTCTATGGAAATATATTTATTCTTTCTTTCTTTCTTGAGAATATATTGATATTTCACTTTATGCATAATATCGCGTTGGCTAAAAAATTTGTTTGGGTTTTGCTATGAGTTGGCTCTAGTAGCACTTAGTTGTCTTTAACTTCATTTGAAACAATTTCGCTAGATTGTGTATGATAGCTGTCATATCAGCATGCATTTAAAAAAACATCAAAATTGGTAAATTTTTATGTAGCCATATTTATACTGAAGATGGAATATGCAACATTTTCAGCATATTATGTTTTATTATTTTAAGAAAGTTAAAAATGCAACTGAAACACACAAGAGATTTTCACATTGTATGGGGAAAGTGTTATGACTGATTGCGTGTGTCAAAAGTGGTTTGCCAAGTTTCACGCTGGAGATTTCTTGCTAAACAATGTTCCATGGTCAGGTAGAGCAGTTGAATTTCGTGGTGATCGAATCGAGACATTAATTGAGAACACCAGAGAGAGTCCACATACCCAAAATAACCAAATCCAAAAGTTTTGGTGAAAATGAAAATTGTAGCTTTTATTTTATGGAAAAAACATGTGGACCTTTCAACAAGCTCAATATTTGTAGTTCTATAATATAAGTTACAAATGGTGAAAGTGGTAGAAGAGATACTACTTATTTAAGGGAAATTTTAGCACCTATAGTTGGCATTATTCCCTAAGGCTAAAGTCATATTCCACATCCCTACAGAGCTGCCAATTCTTTTTCTCTATTTTACAATCAAGTTCATAGATAACTGAAAGATTATTATTAAATTAATAAGGTAGGCTTACTGTAACACCACATTTTGTTGCCTTAGTCATACATTACTTAAATTTGGCACCATAATCCCCTTTTAAAATAATCTTATTTCATTGATCCACTCATTGAGTCTTTAATGAACAGTTACCATAAAATAAATATTGTACCAGATGCTGAGTATGTATTGCTGGGAAAAAATACCTCAAAGTTGGTCATAGTCTGACTAGAAGGTAGAAAATAACAGGAAAGAAAAAGTCAGTTCATAGTTACAAATTTCGATTTCATTGACATAAACGAAGTGGAAGAATTAAATTAAGGACAGGGATGAACTGTTCAGATAGAACCATCAGGTTGGTGGTATTACAACTGACTTGAAGGGTAATGTGGAATCTGGCAAGGGAAGAAGAGCAAAGAAAGGGAAAGAGAGGAACCCGCAGAGCAGTGTTAGAGCACGTGGTATGATTGGAAGAGTGGCGTAAGTTGAGGCTGGGCCAGCAGAGAGACGACAGTGGTAGGACCTTGGAGATTGTGCAGTGTCCTCTTTTTTCCCAAAGCCAAGAAGGAAATTGTTAAGGAATAGTAAGTAGAAGAATAATATGATATCACCCTTTTAGAAAACAACAAAAAGCAAATCTGTATGGTGGTACTTAGGGCATCCTTCTAAGTTGCCATATAGTTTTGTCTACCTTATTGGTAAGAAAACTGGAATTTAAGAGAGCTAAATATCAGACCAAAGTTCCCACAATGGGAAAGTGGGGGAGCCAAGAAATTCACCAGATAGCTTTGTCTCAGAAACTAATACCCTTTCAACTATGCCTCTCTGCCTCTGTCATGTGCCAGTTTCATCATAGAATGGTTGAGGAAGTGGACTTATCTCATAATAAAGAATCACAAATGGAGAGCAAGTTGCAAAGGGATACAATGGGCAGGAATAACCTCCATAGGAAGTAGGTTTTGAAGAGTCTAAGGTGCGATACTAGTGGATTTCTGGGGAGTAGGTTTTGTGACATGTCAGAGAGAAAAATCACTTGGCCCTAGGTATTGACCAGAGACCAGAGAAGTAGTGAGTGACAGACAGAATGCAGGCTGTGGGATACAGATTTTATGGAATAATAATTCTGATACATGATATTCTGTAGGGCAAGGCCAGAAACAGAAAACATGGAGTTGGGCAATATCAACAATTTGAGGGTGAGATGAAAATTATGAGTCCAGAAGAACAGTGGGAAATGGCCTGTACTGAGCTTTGGGGGTGGGGGGAGGTTACAGTAAAGAGGGAAGGAATAAAAATACACCACATGTGTTAGTCCTTTCTTGACACTAGAAGGCCAACTAGCTAGCTCCTTTTGCCTTTTATTTGGTCTTCAACACTTTTACTTTGTCCTAATGAATTGCTAAAACATTTCTATGAGATTAGATATTGCAAAAAATGCTAGTTGGTATTAACATACATTAACTTAAATTTAAATGAATCAAGAATAATTATTTTAGAACCAACTAAAGCTACTTTAAATGCTATTTCTGTTGTAGAAGTAATATATGTGCATGATTATCAAATAGAACAAAAGGCACAACATTTTAAAACATAATAAAAATCTCTGATGCAGAACCCTTCCCTGCCCTCACACACACACTTACATGTGTACTCTCTAGAGGTAGCAGCTGTCAGCAGTGTTCCAGTGTCTTCTGTGAATTTTCTGTGGTTGTAAAAAGATATAGAGAAACACACACACTGAGCTAAGCAGGGTGTCTTCATCTCCTCTACCATTCTTTGAGAACACAGTGTGAGCCACGATGTTACCAAGATTCCAGTCTCCTTATTTTCTTATATGGATCTATTTTGCTGGTGACCATAAGGGATTCACTCTACCACTATCGGGTATGTGGCCACAATGGCACCAATGAGGAAAAGAAAGGAAGTGAAGCTATGGGAATATATTGGGAAGGATGACGTAAAAGCAACTGCTCTTGTGCCCCTAACCATGTGAATGGTTATCTTACACGTTTGTCAATCACATCCTAGAGATCTCTATCGAAAACAGAATCCTGTGGTTTCTTCACTGGCTGTGACTACAGAGAGGAGTGAATTCTCCTTATGGAGGGTCAAATCCCTCCCATGCTATAATGAATAGTCTCATCTCCTGTGGTCAAGTATCCTTTTCAAGCAGGGGGACTGCAGATTTAAATTCTCTTAATTTAAACTAAAATGAATTCTTCTTGCATCACTTGAGACATCACCCATGAAAATATGATTACACCCCTTTGCTCATGAATAGTACCTATACATCATACTATGAATCACAGATATTTTATTTTATGAATTAAACATGAAGCTTATTATTCATGATTGAACTATTCCTTTGGGGGAAAATGGGAAGATTATAATTCTATACTGTTCTGAGATCTCTATCCAATGACATAAGATGATCACTGCCTTTGCCCTAAACAAAGGTCATAAGCAAATTTCAGCTACTTGGAAGATGAAGGTAAAGTGATCTCAGATCTCCTCGAGCCATGCCCTCTGCCCTTGTCTGAAACCCCTGGTTTATATAATCTCTATGTCTCACTTGGCCACTTAGGCATTCTTTTGCACTGCTAACTATCTTTTTTATTAATTTATATCACTTAAGAAACCTGAAGGCAAAAATCAAGTGTATTAATTTTTCAAACTTTTTTTCCAGAAGATAATGATGACTGCACAATAGGGATCAAACCAGAGCTATTTTGGTAATTCTTTCATCTCCCTGATAGCTTTGGTCAGCCCTAGGGATCCACCGTCCTTTCTGATTGTTTGAACTTGGTTTCCTAAGAATGAAATAAAGGAAACAAGTCTGTGACTGAAAGAATCAGATAGAAGTTATCTTCATAAGACCGTAGCATAATGAGGCTAGCCTGGATTTTGTAATTCTGGTGTGTGATCTTTTATGACATTAGGCAATAAAACAGCTCCGCAACTAATGAGAGAAGGAGGTAAAAGTAGGTAAAGGGCAGAGGAGGGAAAAGAAATGTGAGCCTTGTGAAAACGGGCCCCAGTCCGAGCATCGAAGCCGAGGGAGAAGCAGGGCACGGAGTAGAAAGAGCAGAGCTGTAATGCAAGGTGGATGGAAAAACAAACCACTCACGTCCCAGTATTGTTTCAGAACTCCAGAAACTAATTAGATTGCAACTGCTTATTTATTTATGTTTGATTATAGGAAGGGAGGTGAATAATTTTCAAAAAGAAATGTTGACTCCTAGTGCAATTTAAATGTGATCTCACTAGCCATGTCGAATGAAATTGCCTTCATTGGTGCAGGGAAAGATTGTGAAGGCCACAGAGTACCCACAAAGCTCTACCCCTGACACCAATGATTGCGGTGTAAAGGGTGATAATGATTCCCAAACGACGGTGTACAAATGTAATTTCTTACTGCAAATGTTCCTTTATAATTCCCTGTTGGGGGATGGGGAGCAATATGAAAAAATGGTGGTTTGTATGGACAAACATAATTTTGCTCACTTTAATTACTGCAACCAATCTTGGTATATTCTCAGTAGCAGAATATTCACCATCCAAAAGAAGGTTTGATTTCCTCAGTAATATTCATGACAGATGGAATCAAATTGCTCATTCTGTGTCTCTTTAGAAAATGACAGACCTCACATTAAATAGTTAGGTGTAAATCTAAGATCTAATGGGAGCAAAACTTTCCTTGAGAAAAGACTAGTTTTATTATAGAACTTTTCTAACTTTAATAATATTTTAAGTTGATTTTAGCTATTGTCTGCTACTGAACAATTAACCTCTGTCTTCTCCCCCTGGAAGACTAGAATTAAAAATATTTATGGTTTTCAGTAACACATTCACATTTAAGGCAAAATGTTGCCAATTGGTGTTTTTCTCCTCTTTTCCAAAAGATGATTACATGTTCACAATTTACAAGGTATTGTACACATTTCAGCAGGAAATTGTAAGCCTTTATCTTTTGACAGCAAGAAGGAATTACTGCCCTTTTTAAAATAGCCTCCCTATTTTGTCCAAATAAATGATTCATGCTGGAGACTTCATGATGTCTTTTGTTGGTTTCTGCGAATTTCAACACAGGCAGTCAAAAGGGAAAAGAAGTAATGCATTTCTGAAAATTTCAGAAAATTATAGGTTTTCTATGGGAAGGAGGATGCATTCAAATATCTTTAGTTCTGGTGTCTTCTTCCTTCTGTGCCTTATTAATGCAAGGCTTACATCCAGGGAAAGAAAATAAATGAACGGGTAGGAAATTATTTCTCTCTTTAGTGACTGCTCGGTGCCGGTCAGTTTTCCAACCCTGAGCCCAGTAAAGAAAAGTATGGGAAGCAGCCAGTTCACCAACACCTCTCCTGCTAGTGTGATTTCTTCCAGAAGCTTCTGGACTAGTTTTTTGGCTAAATAATAAAAATGTAAAAAAAAATTATGAAATTTGTGTATTAACATTATTTTTGGTGCTATTTTACTTGTAGTTCACTTGTATTTTGTCTCTTAGAAATAGTTGGCAGGTGACTTACATGTTCTCTGATTTTGAGAATGGTTATACCCTCACACATAGCAAGCTCCTCCAGAGCCACAGCTAATCAACCAGTAAGCAGTGGTGAAAGTTTGCAGTACTTGTACTCATGATGAAATCCTGGCACTTTGCCTCTATCTCTTGTTTACCCAGTACCCCAGGGTTTCTCAAGTCCAGCACTATTGACGTTTTGGTGTAGATAATGATTTGTTATGGAGGGCTGTCTTGTACATTGCAGGAAGTTTGGAAGCATCCCTGGCTTCTACACATAAGATACCTGTAATATCCCCCTCATTTTTGGCAACTAAAAATCCCTCCAAAAAATTGCCACATGTCCCCTTGAGAAAAAAATCACCCCTAACTGACAACCACTGGCCTAGCTCGTGTTCACATACCAATGTATTTCAGAAACCATTGCACAAGAGTGCCTCATCTTCTATGGTATTGTGGGGTGGGAAATGGTGAAGGTGTGGCTAAACACACATTCTCTTTTGCCTGATCTGAATATATAAGTTGCTGAGCTATTGTACATTTAACACACACAAGGAGACACACACATTTGAACGTATGTATCAAGTTTTCAAAATTTCAATGTCTGCCCCATGTCACTTAGAACAGAGTAGTGATTTTTGCTATCAATTACTCAAAGATTTTTATCTTTGCATTTTCAGGAATTTAGTGCATATCTCCATATCTTACATAACTTGGAAGCCAGTTGTTTTCATAGCAATTAGTGGCTGTATTTAGACAGAATTTTGTTTAAATTTTTCTTTGCTATTTAGTTGCATGTCCCATTAGAACCTTACTTGGAAAACTGAGTCAATAACAACAGTAACATAAAGACAACAGTATGATCATATGATTGAAAAGAAAAAATAGGTAAACACGTGAAAGTATACAGCACAGTAACTGGCACTTAATCTATACTAAAATGACACAAACAAAACAAAACATTACTTTCAACTGTTTAAATCACGAAGTGTAAGTCAGTACCAAAAAAATGTAATTATCTACTCCTCAAACCTCTTCCTCAAACAAGTATTTCAAAGAGTCATCAGGAAGTAATAAAGAAGGCTTGAAGCTCTAGGACTTCAAAAGACTTCAAAAGACCACAGATTGACTTCTAGCTCTGATTCTTATTTGGTGTAACAATTTAAAAAACTTGTTGACCAAGGAGGAATTTCAGGGTGGATGGACTACTCCAGCTTCCAAGTTCACTGTGACCCAACCTGAGGTCACAGACAGGGCTGAGGCCTGCAAGGGCCCTCTCTGCCCACGCAGCAGTTTGCTGTTAGAGCCTGGTCCACAGCCCCCACTGCTCAGGCCACGGGATGGGAAGGAACCACCGCTGAGTGATCTTAAGCTATTCGTCCACAAACTCTTAAACAAAATGGAAATAAGGTTGACAGAAAATAAAGTTTCTAAAAAAAACGAGCCACAGTTTTCTTGAAAAAGATAAATAAACACATAAATTTGAAAATACTTATAAATTCTGAAGCATGGCAGAAATGCATGGCTCTGTTTTTATGATGGATAAGTAATCCAGAAAGACAAACAAACAGATGGATGTGTCCCCACTGAGTATCACGTTCATATGAATGCCAAGTAATTTATAAACTTCTAAGTCCATAGAGAACTACAGAGAAACTAGCAATGCCGGTAATCAAAATATAGAGGCTGTGAACAAGTTGGAATGTTTCAGGGTCAGAACAAAGCTGCTAAAAGGGTCAGCCCTGCAGAAAAAGGGCAAGATAATGGTTCATTTCTCAGTGTGATTGACAGCAGCCTTCAATATCAAGCTGCTCAAGCAGGTCCCTGCCTCCCTGTCAGTGGGCACAGCCAGGCATCAGAATCCTCATTCTTATTCTAGTGGCCCTGCCTACAATTCTGTAAACAGCGGTCCCCATCCCTTCCCTGCACCTGCAGGGGACTCATTCTCTTTAGAATAAAAAGGTTAATGGGTTTGGCAAATTCTCAGGAAGAAGTGGGCAGCGGAGGGTTGCTTTTTCAATACAGTTTTTAAGCAGTTATGAAGTGTAGTGTTGAGACTCCTAGGAATCCATGACCTATTGGATATGGCGCGTTACGGCTTTTCTGGAGATGCTGACTTTAATATCTCTGCCTGGGTGGGAGCAATGTCATGAGCACTGCTGTTGGCGTCCATCCACTTCCTTTCAGCTCGTGGCAAACATCTGCCATGACCCCCTGCCCAGAGGCCCAAATGTGGATCAGAGCGCTTTTATAAGACCTGCAGTAAGAATTGCTGGCATGGAAAATTGTTTCCTTGATGATTAATTCCAATAGGAAAACTGATGCCATGAAGTTTTCTTTTTTCAATCAATCATTATTTTTTAACATCACGTAGATATAAACAAATATTCGTAATCACAGTACTACAAAAGTTTATGTATCTACCACTGTCTGCCAAGGGTGTTACCCATGGGCCCATACGTATCCTCCCCCCACTTAGATAACTGCTGTTCTACATTTTGTGTTTATCGTTCCCTCTCTTTCTTTTTGAAGGTGTTACTGCATATATTTGGATGTCATTGGAATGTTTTGCATGATTTTGCATTTTATGCAAATAGGCTCATACTATATGCGTTCTTTTAGGATTGTTCTTTTAATTCACTGTAATGTTCCTGAAATACATGTATATCGTTGCAACCCATTTATTTTCTCTGCTGCATTTTATTCCATTCTATTCTTAATGGCTTTGCAGCATTTCCCATTCTTGCTGCTATAGATTGTGCTTATGCACACACTTGTCCATCAAACCTAGTGCTCACATAGAATGGCTGAGTCACGTGGTAGGTGCATATTCAATAGTTCTACATAATACCAAAATGCCTTTCCAAAGTAGTGCTACCATTTTTCACTCCCAACCACTGTGGCAATTTTGTTGCCGCTTCATTTGTATATTTACATATATGTTTGCTGATATTTGGTATCATGTGGCTTTTTCAAAAATAATGTGCCAATCTGATGAATTGAAGTGGTATCTTATTAAGGTTCTGAATTAAAATTCCCTGATTAATGATGAGTAAATACTATTTTTTAAGCTTATTGTCTATGTGATTTTCCTTATCAGTGAAAAACCTGCTTAATTCTTTGCCCATTTTTCTACTTGGGGTTTGTTTCATATTCTTTATATATTTTGGAAAAATACCTTTGACAATAGTATTTGTTTTATTCTTTTCACTGTATTTTAATACTTTTGATGAATTATCATTATTTGAAAATAGCTGAATTAATCCACTTTCTCCTTTATAATTCATGCTTCGTGTGTGCATGTGAGTGCTGCTAAGAAATGTTTTGCTACTCATGGCCATTAGGTATCCTATAAAATTCTCTAAACATTTTAAAGTTTGTCTTTTAAATATCAATCTTTCTATGTGGAATTTATGTTTTCCATAGTATAAGGTCATGGCATAGTATTATTATTTTAATATGAATAAATAATTTTCCGGGATACCTCTATTAAAGTTCTATTTTTTCCATTGAAAAATTATAGTTCAGTCATAATTAATCAAGTTTCCTTAAATACACATATTAGTTTCTGTCTCTCTATGCTGTTCCAGGGGTCCATTTTTATATTCTCCTACTGGTACATACCTTTTCACTCACTATAGTTTTCATAATCGTTGGTCTCAGTCCCATGCTCCCCCACCCCCATCGATTTGTTCATTTTAGGCATTATTTAATTATTTTTGATTATTTGGTCTTTTATAAAAACTTGAGGAGCTGGGCAAGGCAAAGAAACCACAACAAAGATGATATAAATGACTTAGCTTTTGCTGTGTAACTAACACTGCCAGGCTATCGCTATATAACCATTTGTTTTTCTCCCAGTTCTGTGGTTTGCCAAAGGGAACTGGGCTCAATTGAATGGTGCTTCTGGTCTGATCCAGGATTGGCTGCTGTTAGATAAGTAAGGCACAATAATACAAATTTTATTAACAGACTCAGGGTTAAGTCTGTACTGTGTAAGAAAATACCCTGAAACTTAGAGGTTTAAAAGTAATAAATACTTACTTTCCCTCATAATGTTATGGTCAGGAATTTGGAAGTGGCTTAGGTGGGTGGTCAGGCTGCAGCCCCAGTGTTGCCAGAGTGCAGTCATCTGACCGTGTGACTGGAGCAGCAAGATCTGCTTCCACCGTGGCTCGCCCACAAGGCTAGCCAGGTGGTGCTGGACGTGGACCACTGTTGAGATCACCAGCATGTGGCTCCTTCCATAGGGCTACATAGCAGTTCTCATGATATGACATCTGGCTTCCCCAGAGCAATCAATGCAAGAGAGAGCCAGGTGAAAGCTTGCATGTCTTTTATGAGCAAACCATGGAGTTACACTCTATCACTTCCACAACATCTTACTGGTTATCCTGGTCAGCTCTAGTCAATACAGGAGGGGACTGAAGAAGGCCATGGATACTAGGAGGTAAGAATTGTTGAGAGCAATCTTGGAGACTGTTTTCTACAGGTTTTGTTGTTGTTGAGACATAAATTATGGTATATCTACATATCGCAAATAAAATGTCTTTGGATTTTAAAGTGCAGATATATTTAAAAGCAGATTTATATCAGGGAGGAGGAAAACCAGAAAACTAAGTTTATATTTTTAAATATCATACTCAGAGTGTGGTTTTAAAATAATCCCTATTATAGAACAACTTCTCTGAAAATGAATTTTGGCATGTTATATATTTTAATCCTCATAACTACACTTTTCCCTTCTAAGTAGGTATTCATATTCTCAGTTTAAAGTTGAAGTGACAAATTTAGAGGGCTCATGTCACTTGTTCAAGCTACAAAGTGGCAGAGATGGGCTTCTGATGTTGCCATATTAGTCCACATCTCACACTCCTTCCCGGTAACCAACTGCCCAGTGAATAGGTAAGAGGACTTTGTTGGCATTACCAGATAAAAATATTGGGAGTAATTTTCTCTAGGTATAAATTTCCTGAAGGACGTTCCATTTAAATTTCAAGTAAATGGCAGAACTGCAAAATATGCTTAGAGTCATCCAGTTAAGAACTCTCTTGTTCCTCAAGAATACAGAAGGGATTCTTTTAGATCAAAAATGTAAAAAAAAATGAAACAAAAAACCAAAAACGAAGCAAAATGTTCAATTGAAATAAATGCAAATGCCTGATGGCAGACTTTCTCTTTTTTCACTAATGTATTTTCAAATATATCTAACACTCACGATGCATATGATTCTAGTCTACAGTCCACAGTGGCTCTGGAATCTCCCTCTAAGGGAGCCATCAGATGCTGGCCTGGTCTTGCTGGGCTCCCTCTTCCTTCTCTATAATTTTCCTTTTATTTTCCACACTGCAATCGTAAATTCTTTGGACTCAGTTTAACATATTAATTACACAAGTGGGATAATATTGATAAAAATGAAACATTGCTGTAAATACTGTCTCTTTGTGATTTCCTTTTTCCCCAGGAAGAGCTTTGTGTAAAAATTGTCTTTCTGCTGCTTTAAAAGTTGTGTTAGAGTTTGTCCTGGCTTCAGCATACAGATAGTATCTTCAGAATAAGTGGTACCTAAAAAAAGGACCCTAAAACATACCATTACTCAAAAGTTCTTCATTATTGTTTCTTACTCTTATCCTCACAGGTTCATTTGGCTACAGAAGCTCAGGTTTAATACTTTTTTCAAAAAATCTTTTGTAGTGCCTGGTTTTGACTATTAGCTCTTTAAGGCTCCTATGCATGAATAACAAAAATGTGTTCTCAGTGGGGTGCTGGAAAAATCCAATAAGTGAAAATCAAAGTCTTTTAGGTAAAAAAAAAACCTTAACGTGTTGTTGGAACTAAGATTAGAATGTAGTATATTCAAGATAATGTTAGCAACTGGGAAAATATTTACAATGGCTTGAGATACACGCCTTTTCAGAAAATGTCTATTCAATAAAGCAAGCCAAATGTGCAGCATTTACCTCTGATATCACAGCAAACTTCAATAAAGTCAGTAACTTTGTCAAACCTCCTTGGAAATTCCTTCATAATTTCGAGTGACAACAATTTATCCTTCCCTCTAGACCTCCTGAGTTATTAGATGTAGTTATTTTGTACAATTACCACATTGCTTTACAAGGAAGTTTGTATTTTACTTTTAGGGTTTTAACTTTTATTGCAGATGTTAATACAACATTAAAATTCAGCATTGAAGTTCCCAGGAGCAAGGAAATGCAAAGGGCAACGTTCTCCTAATGTGATTATTTTGCTCTTCTAGCTCAGGCTTCTCATTAGGACACATATTATGTTTCTAATGTATACATTTAAGAAAAATTAGCTCAGTTCTTCTTTTATGATTTTACTTAAAGGGGAGAATGTCTTTAGTTACCATCCATGATAAAATGGCAGTGTTTTGTTTATTTGCTTGTTTTTAAACTGTGTCCACAAATTATATTTTCTTTCCCACTCACAGAGCTCCCTAATTTTTTTATTCAGGCCATGTCTATTTAGTATCAACCAAACTCATTTAAAAGTTAAAAGTCCAGCTAAACATTTTCTTTTAAGTCCATAAAATAGCACGTAAGTCAACTTACATGCTGTTAACAAAAATTCTACCTATTTCTCATCAATGCCAAGGCTACACCTCTATAAAAGTCTTTCTACCCTATCCACTGTATAATTTATAATAATCAATTTGTAGTTTTTAAAAATACTTATTATTCCAAAATTTGACAAATAGCTGGAAGATATGAGAACCCCTGTTTTAGGTCTAAGTAAGCAAAAATTACGGTCATGGACATATTGATAGATGTTAAACAAACCTGGGGTTCAAACTTGGGATCACCTGAATAGCTGCAACACCTTGGATAACTTACTTTTTACGTTGAATTTCTCATCAGTAAAATAGGAATACCATGGAACTTAATGATCTGGATTATTATAGTGGCTAAATTGTTAAATATGTATGTGTGTAAAGGTACTTTATTATTCATACATATATAAATTTTATATTAATATTATTCCAAATGATGAAATTTAATGTTAATATCAAATATTTATGATTATTTAATTTTTAGCATGTTTTCTCTTCAAAAATACATAAATTCCTAATGAATGGAATTTATGTTTTAGCATGTCAGCCTCAATATTCATTCAGAAATCGTGATAACATGCATGAATAACCTATAGGTGTACAAACCCATATATATATATGTATATATATGTATGTATATATATATGTATATATATATACTCATAGAAATAATTCAATATATTTTGCTTTTTAAAATAATGTAGTTCCCTGGGGAATAGTATATGTAGTAATATTACAAATAAAAACAATAGCTATCATTTATTGAGCATTTATGATGTGCCAGATACTAGCCTAGGTGGGTGGCATATATTATTTATTTAATTCTCACCACATTCCCAGGACATAGAAATTATTAATATCTCTAATTTGCAAGTGAGAAAAGTAAGACTCAGGGAGATTATTGCCCAAGATTATGCAGTCAAAAAGCATCAGGCTATGTTTTCTAGGTTTCTAGCTCTTTCCCGATGTCCTCTGTAACTGTTATACTCTATTTGCAGATTTCTCAAGGTATTAGACCAAAGCTCAGCATCTCTAGAGGTGAGGTTTTAGGAAGAGCTCCATAATTCAATGACCAAAGAGTTAAATGTGAGTCACATATTATGAGCTTGAGTAAGAAGTATAATCTGTTCTTTATTTCTGTGCATTTTTTTTTGATTTGGGAAACCTCTCACTGAAATTCTCAAATATAAAAAATAGGATGTAGATATGTAAGTATCTACATACTGAGAATGTAAATATCAGATACCTTTTCTATGTAATTATTCTTTAAATGTTCAGCTCTTCATAAGCTGTTAAGAGTAATTGCTAAACACACAATGTCAACAAAATAAAGCAAAATTAGAGAGAAAGAAAATATCGACATCAGAGGACAATTGGGGTCTTGTAGCCTGATTATGAACGGTTATCAATTACTACTTAATTTAGAAGCAGCTCATCTCCAGACATGAATAAAACATATTCTAAGTCCACATAAACTATTTAGGACTTGTTTTGCCTTATTTGGCTGTTAAATTTGGAGTCTGCCTTAAATTACGTGATTTTTCTTCTAATAAGTTAGTGCTGTAGTTATCTCAATCACTCTCAAAGCATGTAAGACTGTAAAACATCCCAACTCTTGACTAAAAGAGAAACAACTCTTCTTTTTCTCCTTACTCCTCGTTATTTTCTCTTACACTTTCTCCCCCTTTTGTTGCTCCCACCTCCTATTCAACACTCTCCTATTCCTCTTTTTACTAATATTCTACATTTGACCAATAATGGACAGGTAAGGAAATAAAACTAGAAACATCATTTCATTAGTCATATTGCTCCTTGCCAGATTGTTTGATCATATGTTATTCTTCTGTACAAAAAAAAGCAGAATCGAACACAAATTCGATTCCTTCTCTTCCTCTTTCTCCTTCTTCTTCTTTTTAAATGAATAAAGGGGTGTTTCACAGCTACTTGCCCACTTACAAATCTGGACTTTGCTGGTAAAGTTAGACTAAGGTTTTTGAAACTTGGTGTTACTGCATTTATGACCAGATAATGATTTGTTGTGAGAATCTGCCATGCGCACTGCAGAATAATTTAGTCACATCCCTGGCCTCTACCAGGTGCCTGTAGGTGCCATCTTCCCCCAGGCTGTGATAACTCAAAATGTCTCCAGATATTGCCAAATGTCCCTGGGATTTAAAATAGTCCCCTATTAAGAACCACTATGTTAGACACTTTTAAAAAAATTTTTGTATAACTTTTTTATTTTTATCACCCTTTTTAAGTTTTTTCATTGTTTATTTTTCCATTACTTTTTGGTCCCCTTATGCCACCCTCTTTCCCCCATAATCACCATATTGTTATCCATGTCCATGAGTCCTTTTTCCTTTTTTGCTCAATCCCTCTACCCACTAACATCCTCTCCCAACCTTAGCTGTCATCCTGCTCTCTATCTACTAGTCTGTCTCTATTTTGCTGTTAGTTCAGTTTGTTCATTAGATTCCACATATGAGTGAAGTCATGTGGTATTTGTCTTTCTATGACCCGCTTATTTCACTTAGCATAGGATGCTCCAGGTCTATCTATGGTATCATAAGAGGTAATTTTCTTCTTTCCATTGTATAAATGCCCTATAGTTATTTTGTCCACTCATCAACTGATGGACACTTGGGCTGCTTCCATATCTTGTAAATAGTGCTTCACTGAACATAAGGGTGCTTATGTTCTTTCAGATTAGTGTTTTGGGTTCCTTTGGATAGACCCAGAATTAGGATTGCTGGGTCAAAAGGCAGATCCATTTTTAGTTATTTGAGGTATCTCCATACACAGGGACTGTACCAATCTTCATTCCCATTAACAGTGCATGAGGGTTCCCCTTTCCCCACATTCTCTCTAGCACTTGCTGTTTGTTACGTTATTGATTGTAGCCATTCTTACAGATGTGAAATGGTATCTCATTGTGGTTTTAATTTGCATTTTTCTGAAGATTAGTGACATTGAGAGTCTTTTCATGTCTTTTGGCCATCTGTATATCCTCTTTGGAAAAGTGTCTATTCAGGTCCTTTGCCCATTTTTTAATTGGGTTGTTTGTTTTTTTTTGATGGTGAGTTTTCTAAGCTCTTTATAAGTTGTGGACACTTTCATTTGTAGTTTTTTTTTAAACAATTGATATTTATTAAGTACCCAAAACTGTATGATAAGCATATTCATACCTTATTTCATTTAATCTTAATAATGTCTATGTTAGGCGAGTAGCATTAGGTCTTATTTCAGACCAAGGTAATTGAATTAAGAGAGTAAGTTGCTCAAGATTGTTTAATGTTGATAGCTTAACAGCTATTAAGTAAAGATGTGAACCTAGGTTGGTGTGTTTTCTTTTTTTAAGATGATACAGGTTTCATACATTTTTATTTTTTTGATTTTTTTATATTTTTAATTGTGGTTAAAGTAGAGTTGTCTCCATTTTCCCCTCACCACTCCCCCCCAACCCCAGCCACCCTGACTTCCCAACCTTGATCCTAACCCTATGGATAATTTTTATATTCCTTCAGTTAATTCAGAACTTGCTAATGTTCTCATCACATTTTAAATACAGATTTGTAAAATGTTTTCTGCACAGGACCCAGAGATAATGAGATCAATGTTAAGAAACTTTCATTTGAAAGATGCAAATGTACAAATAGGTAGCCACAGATATGGGGGTACATGTAGGAAACAGGTGAGTGCTGGAGATGATATTCTTGGTGCTGATATTATTTGAAGATGTGAGAGTGCATAAGGTGACTGAAGAAAACTATAATTACAAGTCAGCTGAATGTAGTAGTTTCAACTAAGGAGATACTTATACTACTATGTTACAAAAGGAAATTAGTCTAGGAAAGAGGGAGAGAAAGAAATGTTAAAGATGAAGAAAGTTCATATATAAGCCATTGTAAAATATATTGCTGTGGTATAATCATCGTCACCATCATCACCATTATCATCATCATCATCACCATCATCTCACACATAACACTTGCTATGTGACAGAGGTAGAATAAGAATATTTACCTGTATTATTTTTTCCAATCTTCATAGCCCTTGTCTGGGTAGATTATCTCTGTGCACAGTCTAGAGCCTGGTCCTCTGGTCCAAAGGGCAACTCTGTGACCTGCTAACTTTGTACTTATGTATCAATTGTCTGCTTCAATTTCTTCCTCTGTTGTTTGATAATTGTGAAGATTAAAGGAGTTAGGACATGTAAAGTTCCCGTTACATAGTGAGAGTATAGTATGTCACCTATTATTACATGTAAGTTGTGTTAAAATATTTATGTACTTTACTAAATGGTCTGAGCTCTTGAAATCCTCATGGAATCCATTACAGAATATTACAAAATAGTAAGGATATAAATTTTTAAAAATAAGATAACACACATACATATAATAGTGTGTAGCGACTTGGTGGTCCTTACTGAATGGTAAGTAGGCAGATTTTGCAAATAGAGTATGTATGGCATAGAATTAAAGTATCAAAAATACAGTCAACCAATATTTAAGCATATTTAGTAATTTGGCTATAGTGCTAGCTTCTGTGTGATGAGGAATAAAAGTAGCCAGTTTCAAATCATATCTTTAGAAAGTGAGACAGAAAAACATAGGAGGGTATTTTAAAAAGACAACAATTCATTTCAACTTATTTCAACTGCCTACTATTTATTATATATTAGAATGCATATATAGCATTCTAAATTTGAATAAGCTGTACTTTGTACCCTCAAGAAGTTTAAGCTGTGTTTAGGATAATCAAATTAATGTGAGCAAAGAATTTTAAAATGAGAGAAAATATCATTCATCAAAAGGTAGTTCACTGATAATATAAATATAATAGGTAGTACATATTTTTATTAGAGAGAACTTAATTGTTGATGAGAAAAATAAATGTTCCTAATGAGCAACAGATAACAGGCAAATAACAAAAATAAAACACAAACAATAAAGCAATAAATATGTGGGACATTCATATTATGTAAAACATGTTCAATCACACAAATAAATATGTGCAAATTAAAGTAGAAACAAGATGTCATTTTGCACCAATCAGCTTGATCAAGAATAAATTATGTTGGCCCTGGCCAGGTTGCTCAGTTGGTTAGAGCATCATCTTAATATGTCAAGGTTGTAAATTCAATCTTCTCCAGTCAGGGCACATACCAGAAGCAACCAATGAGTGCATAAATAAGTGGAACAACAAATCAATGTTTCTCCCTCTCTCTCTCTCTCTCAAATCAATCAATAAAAAAAGAATAAATTATACCAATGAAAATATTCAAAAATGGGTACCATCTTGTTGTTAGAAGAGAATAAGTTGGTCTAATATTTCTGCAGAAGACTTTATATAACTTGCAGAATTAAAAGCAAACATTTGCAATTAAAAACAAAGAAATAAATGAAGGAATAAAAAGTTGAAAGAAGAAAGCAAAGAAAGAAGAGAGGTCACTTAATGGTCTCCAAAAGTTAAGTTTTTAAAGTTTGGTAAGACAGTTTGTTTTTCACATGATATCTAAATCAGTTATTTACTTGAATTAATTGATGTCTTGGGAACTAACCAAAGACAGAGTTTTCGTGCTGAATAGACACATCCCTGTTTTGTTTTATATTACATTTTATTTTTGTCTCCATATCCTTTTTTGATAAAATAACCAGAACAGTAAAAGAACAATCTTGAGATACATATGGATTTCAACAACTTTTAAAACTCTCAATGGCATAATAT
The DNA here is from genome assembly GCA_004027735.1 of Carollia perspicillata. Taxonomy (NCBI): domain Eukaryota; kingdom Metazoa; phylum Chordata; class Mammalia; order Chiroptera; family Phyllostomidae; genus Carollia; species Carollia perspicillata. Next base: position 5,195 of record PVKM010012168.1, on the reverse strand, counting down.
CCTTCTTTCTGTGACAGCTTTTAAATAATAGTAACTATACCACATCTATAGATGTGGTATAGTTTTATATTCAAGGTATGGCTGTTGAAATAGAATTGATTTTATAAAAAGATTTGGGTTTATTCTTTACCAATTATTTCAATTCTGTAAATAATATAGTTATTTTATATAAAATCCCTTAAGTGATTTATTTTATTTCCAGTTGTGGATTAATAGTTACTTCAGAAACTGAAATTATGTAGTATATTATTTTTGTGGAGAGATAAACCAGAAAATATTTTCATATTTAAAAAGATAAATGCTTTTTAAAATTTCTATTTGATTTATTTAAATAACAAATGATTAAATGGAGTGATTCTTTCATATAGTTTTACAATACTGAATAATTTAGATTGAGGAGTATTTTTCTTTTTGAAAATACTAATTTCACACTTCCAGGAGAGTGAACTTTCTTGAACGAGAACAATAAAACTGTAATATTCATATATACATGGGAAATATAGGCCTATAAAAACATAAGCACCCATATCAAAAGATATCTTCTACATTGTATGGAAATGCTCAGACGTTTACAACCACATAGCTACAGATTAAAGTCTTTAGACTTTCAGGGAAAGCAACAGTAGTACAAAGTGTTTTAACTCTTTTCTGTACCTTATTTAGATGGGCTGCAGACCTATTACTGTACATTTTGCATGTTGTTCACCATTAACACCTATTGAGAAAATAAAAAAGGCAGAGCATCTTTGAGTCTCTTTTAAGCTTTTCTTTTCGATGGTGTGTCACATTAATTCTGCCCTACAGGGAAATAATGAAAGAACCTTAATAGAATACTGTGGTTCGCAAAGGAAACATGACAGCAGTACATTACTGCAAATTGTATTTAATGAGCTTCTTAGCACTGGGAGAGTGACTCTTTGAAAGAGAAGCTGTTTCAATTGAGATCATTTTGATGATAATTAAATCATTTTACATTTACCACAGGGACACGTTTAATCTTAATTAGACACTTTTACGGGGAGGTGAAGCCACATGATTTATATTTTCTTGATCATATAGTGTGAAAGATTCATAATGTAAAGGATTAAAAAACAATATGGCTGTTCTTTCAGGGGAAAATGAATGTGCATATTCTCAGTTATTATGAGCATGCGCTAAGTGGAACAATGTCAGTGACTTGATGTTGGCATCGATACATGCATATCTGTAAATAGATAAAAGAAACCAAAATATGATTTTTTTATCTTTTATTCTGTGGCTTTTCCTTAAATACTGAAATTGTACTTTATGTAAAGGATTATCAAATTAGGGGACAAAACTGTAAATCAAAATGAATTTATTTTATAGGTCCTTGTTTCGGTCGAAAGTGCACTTGAATTGGATTCACAAGAAAATTCAAGCACTAATTCTGATGTTTGCTAGCTTTTCAATGTTGGACAAGTAACTTAATCTCCCTAGAACACATTTTATTCCCCCCAAACCAGTACTAATTATCTACCTTTTAGAGTTAGTATGGTAATTACATAAGATAAGAATGTGAAATTACATTGCAAATTTGAGATTGATATATAACTTTAACTTAGTGTTAATGAAAAGACATTGTGATTGTTACAGTTCCATAATTTATGCTACATGGTGCTGAGATTTCATCTCTTTAAACATTCTTACTTCACACACTATGTGTCTGTATGAAGGTAAGTGAAAAATACAATAAAAGGAAAAGAACAATAAAAACCAATGTATGTTTCTATAATTGGTGTTTTCCCAACCATGAAATACCCAAAGACTGTCTCATATGTAAACAAAATGACATGACAGGAAGGTGAATGGTTCAAGGGATTTCTTGAGGATTAATCTGTTTGGCATTAGACACTAGCTGTGAGTCTAAGTGAAGTTATCTTCAATCACAGAAGACATTCAACCATTTCCCAGGAACTGAAACATCTGAAAAGCACACCTCCTGTTAAATTTCACGTGGGAAAATGGCTGCTCAAGGAACACCATGGAGTGTAACCAATAGGAGAGATTGTATAATGTTATGAATTTTAAAGCCAGTTTAATAAAACCAATTTTTGCTTAAAATAGCTTTAAAAAACCCAGACTTTTCAAACTATATTTTTAGAAATTTTATCTCTTTGAAAACAGATTTTTCAAACTATATTTTTAGAAATTGTATCTTTATATATATTTAATATGGGACTCTCTGTTTTTATTCTTAGGCACCTCAATAAGATATTGTAACAGTGGTAGGTCTGTTGCAAATACCCTACAAACCAAAATAGTAGCATTATCTAGTGAACGTGTCAGACTCTGGAAAGCAGAGTCTGCATGTTGTGACTGAAGACGAGAACAAATGCACAGGCTACAGCAATCCTGTGGAGAAAAAAGGGATGGCACGGCCACCATCTCAAGGGGAGAGCGCCTATGAGTGTCTCGGCCACTCTCTCAAGAGGAGAGCTTCCCGACCTTTGCCTAGACAAGCTTTTATTGTTTTTCTTGGGTCTTACATCAAAGAAGGATTTATTATCTATTACATAGAATATGACTCTCTACATTTTAGATACAATCAAGGAAATGAAAATAACACACGTAGAAGAAAAAGGTGATGAGCTGATTAGCTCCATCCTTGGGAAAATGTGCACAGGCTTTGGAAATTACCTTGAAGATAGACAATAAACATCTATTGTTTTAGACAGGTGAGCAAGTTTTAGTGAGAGCAAGGCATAACAATCTATATGTATTTTCTAGGCCTGATTCCCACGGGAAAACTCGGTTTGAGGGTCTGGCTCCTGCCCACCACTTTGCTCCTGTAGGTTTTCCATACAGAGCTGAGTCACATTAGCCAGACCAAAACAAACCGGTCCCCTACTAGTGAACTGTTATTTATGCAAATGGATCTAAATCTGTCATTATTTCTTAGAATAACCTTTATGTAGATAGTCATTGCATGTCCATTTATGTTTCTTTGTTGTATCACTAACATCTAGCATATAATTTCTCTTATTATTTGAATAAATAGATTAATTGTAGGGGTATTATTTCTAAGGCATTAAATGGATATGCTTGTACAGCTTCCACTGTTTTTCTATTTACTTAAGTCAGAGGCAGCATGGTACTGGGGAAAATGAACTAGATTAGACTGGATTCTAACTTCCCTCACTTACTTACTGTGTATCTTTGAACAAATTATAGAACCCCTCTTAGTTTTGGTATCTTCATAAGGAAAAGGCTGAATAAGATAAACTTTGCATTTCTTTCAATTTACATGATTTAAAAATATTGTTATGTTTTCTATAAGATGTCTTGGCACTTTCTTTTCTAGGCTGAGTCAGTCTTTGTTTAGCCATTTGGTGTGTTTGACCAGAGATGATTTGACATTTCTGGACAATTTTGAAATAGATCTATGGCTTTGGAAAGAATAAAAATAATTCACCATATATTTCCTATAAATCTTTAGTGCAAGATCTTGGAAATGCTTCAAAACTCTTCAGACTTCTGGAGGTTATAATGAATAGAGTTAGAGTAGGAAAGCCAGGGCTTTGGTTTCATTCCGTCTGCTGAGCTATGGGTGCATTGGGGAGGAATGGGTGAATTAGGGGGGATTGTATAGTTAGAGGACTCACCCATCAAAATCTGCCTTTGGTATTCTTTCATCCAATTTCCTCTTAGTGTTTTCATTTTGATGACATTTCTTCCTTCTTTCCAAGAACTTTCCCTTTCTCTTCTTTTTCTTCTCTCCCTTTTCCCATTCTTCTCTTGAAATAAGATATGTGTGGGAGAAGAAGGACAATGTATGAGGCAGAATTGGTGAAGATTAAACAAGGGACATAATACAAGGAAGGAACTATCTCCATGAGCTCTGCCTTGAATAGAATAGGATTCTTCTCCAAAGCCAAGAACTGAGAGAATACAGAAGAAATAAAAGTAAGTGAGAAACTTAGGAAGGAATTTCGACCTCATGAAAACTGTACTAATGAGATAACATTTTGTAACTGTCAGAAGAGCAAAGCTTTTAGAATAATAATAAATGTTGTAAAGAGAAAGGTGAAAGGGGTATCCCCTTGCACTATGCTGCACGACCATAGGGAAAGCAATTTTTTAAAAAACGGTTTTGATATTCTTAAACATGTTATTATGAATATAACTTTTAAACATCACAAACAAGGACAAATATCTAGACAAGGACAAGTATCTAGACATATTTTGCAAGACAAATATCTTGCAAAAAAGAGTATTGCAAAGGATTTTAAATAATAGCAAGAAAGTTTGAAATAACTAAGGTCAAAAGTAGGGGATCTGTTAAATATAATTGTACCTCCATATGACAGAATGTCATACAGTCATTAAAATTATATTTCTAAACAATGTGCAAAAGGGAATATAGTCACTCTAAGTTACTGAAAGGGAAAAATCAGAGTCAAGTGTGATTCAGAGGTTATTAAATATATTTAAGATCAGAAAATGAGAGAAAATATGTTGCATAATTAATCACATCAAAGCATTTTTATTAACTGACATTTTCTCCATTGCTTATTTTAACATTCTCAAATGTTCTATATAAAAACATTAAAAGAAATTACTATTAGAGAATTACATGTTCCTTAGTTATAAGATAATAATTTACATTCAAATAATGCTTTATAGTTTGAAAGGCATTTTCACCTATACCATTTGATTGGAATCTAAAAATAACCAGTGTCCTTCAAAGAATAGTCTGCTCTGTGACACTCAAGTCATTTCCGAAGACTTAGTTCAATGCCACTCTTTTATGAAGTCTTTGCTAAGTCTACCATTTACTCCTGTTTAGATGATGTTTTACTCATTTGTGTTTCATCGTAGCATGTGCCATACACATGTTTATTCAGTGAATAAATAAAGAAATGAGGATCCCAATGCTATATACTGAATGTCCTGTCTCCCTGCCCCAAATTTGTATGTTAAAGTGTGATCTCCAACTGGAGGTAGGGCCTTTGAGAGGTTGTTAGGTCTTTCAGATGCAGCCCTCATGAATGGAATTAGAGTTCTTATAAAAAGTACCCAACAGAGTGCTAGCTTTGTGCCATGTAAAGTTACAAGGAGAAGACACAAGAAGTAGACTCAGGTCCCTTGAATCTGCTGGTCCCTTGGTCTTAGACTTCCCAGCCTCTAGAACAGTGAGAAATAATGTGTGTTGTTTAAGCCACCCAGTCTATGGC